>DF357489.1:9052-83533 GCA_000787875.1 Solanum virginianum | reverse complement strand
ATATATATATATATATATATATATATATATATATATATATATATTCGTTTTGCCTTTAATGAAATAATGTGTAATTACAAGTAATACTTATGTTCTTCATCATAAATTTCAAAAGTCTTTTTGTTTACTTCTTAAACTCTGTGCAGACAATAAATTTTATCAAGCAGAAGTAATCAAGACAAAAAAAAAATATTGTAATAATCATGTTATTTATTTTAATTCAGTGCACGCTATATTTCTATATTTCCTCTAGTCACTCATGGGAACAAATTTAAGAGTTTGAGTCTTGGTTTTTAACTTGAATTTAATTGACTTAATAGATGTTTAACTCAAAATTTGAAATTTGATTTTGAATTTTCATCTTGATCTTTAGAATTGTAGAGAAATACTTGATTGTTTGAATGCTCGTTGTTTGTATAAGTTATCACTGTTTCTGTACTCATTGTTTGAAATTTTGATTTATTTTCTAACTTATGAGTATTTTTACTTATAGTAGGAGGATGAAAAAGCTATGTCGAAAATAAAATCTTTTTTGTCACACCAAGACACTGAGAACATAAAATTAATAAGTCAAATAAAACGTCCATATAAAAACATCTATGTTCTAATCGATAAATTGTCTCTACCAAAAAGAATATATAAATTGTTTAGTCATAAAACTCAATAATTTAATGACATGAAAGTATTTGATTGATCGAAAATGTCATCTATATATATGACATATTTTAATTGACAGACGCTTTTAAAATGTGAAGTAATTATAAATACTCTTTTATTTAATTTAATATGTCACATGTTTGGCATGTGTTAATAAATTAAACTTTTGAGACATAATGTATTATATTTAAAAGATTATTTTCATCATTTATAGCTTAATTAAATAAACTAATTCACGAAATTAAAAACTTAGACATATTCAGTCATATGAAATTTAAAATTTGGACAAATTAAACTACTAAGTAAATGGATCTTCTAAAGATTAACATCAAATTATTTAACTCTATCATGCTTAACATTAGCCAATTCATTATAGCCAAAGATAATAGAAACCGATGCCTCAAATATAGGGTGTGAAGGTATCTTAAAACAAACCAATCCTAAAAATAAACTCGAATATATTATTCGATTTCACTCAGGTAAATGGACTAGTGCATAACAAAAAAAATATGCAACTATAGCACACGAAATGCTATGCATTGTTAAATGTGTATTAAAATTTCAAGATGATTTATATAATCAGAAATTTATAATTAAGGCAGACGCTCAATATGTAAAATATATGTTTAATAAAAAATTTAAACATGACATTTCAAAGATTATGTTTGCAAGATGGCAGACACAATTAGCCCCATTTGATTTTGAAATTCAATATAAAAGGGGAATTGATAATTCCATACCAGATTTCCTGTCTCGAGAATATTTGTCAAATTAAAATACATTATATTTGATTAACAAAAATCTATAATAACAACTATAAAGGCCATACCTTTAGGTCAAGATATTTTGACCATCATATTTAATAAATTGTTTGATGATCTTGAACGAGAAAAGTTCAGTAATATATTACATGACTATGCTTATCTAGATATAGATTATAATGAAAATTATTAAACCTCTGCAGAATTAATACGTATATCAATTATATTGATGACGACACCATATATGCAATCCTGCAAGCACTATCCCCAATATGCCAGGATATGAAAGAAGATATTCTTTGATTTTTAAGAATAAAAATGGATCATAATGTCCTTCTAAACAAATATAATACAGTTTGTACATGTTGTTATCCTAACATGACCAACTAATGTTTACAGACATGGCAGAACCCTGATCGCATATACGTGGCCGAGGTTGAACATCCTGAAAAAGAGGAAGGAGAAAATCAGCCCCATTCAATGCTTCATCCATTTTTGCAAGTTGGTAGGTGAATAGATATTTAATATTTCCAATCTTTCTACTTAAAAAATAAAATCTTATATATATATATATATTGGTGAACAAATCTTAAATATTACTTATATTGCTATTATGATATATATTTTAATATGGTTCTTTGGATCATTATAAATTATAATGGACCTCTTTGACTATTGATATTTGCAAGTATTTTTTTATTATAAAAAATGGAAAAATTTGTATGATGAAAAAATGCATAAAAATTGTAAACTTTAATAAGATAAGCATGATCTTTCAAATCTCAAGATGTTATTTCTATCCATATCTATTTATTTTAAAAAATTTCAAACATAATATATTAACAAATAAGTATTTAAAAGCAAAAGGATAACGCATGGTGGTGATCTAATTAATTTATTTTTTCTCCAAGATTTTTAATAAGCGAATAAATGTAAACGTGTGTTCTTATTCCTTTAGCCACGTATTTAATTCTCATTTATCAATACAAAACTTTAAAATATGAATTTAAAACTCTAAACATTAACTATTTTTATTTATAAAAGCTAAACATTCTCTATAAAAAATTGATAATAAATACATAAAAAAATTCTATCTAATATTTTTGATTTATGACAATCAACTTCACTGTTGGATACTATGAATTAAGATTATAGAATTATTTTAATGAATTTGCTTTAATAAAACAATGGTTGGTCAAATAAATGTTTGATTTTTTTCAAAAATAGACAAATTAATAAATCAAAATGGACTCTTGGGTTTATGGCTGGTTGTTGACCCATCAAACACTAAAATAATTAGAAATAATTTTAATTTATTTTTTAAATTATTTTTTTGCTAGATTAAAAAAATTACTTTGATATAGGACTTCACTAAATAGATTTAATATCTTTTTTGATATAAATATAAAGTGTACACAAAGTTATTGAATTTTTGAAAATATATATTTAATATTTAAAATTTGCTTGATATGATAGTTATTATTATTTAATTAATTAATGGAGTATTATTCTAAGATAACCCTGTTTTTCTTGGCTTTTACCTACCACCTAAAGCCAACTCCAATTTGAAAACAACCCCTCTATTTTTTATTTATTAATTTTATGAACTTTACCAAACACAAAGATTAAGGGTTGTTTGGTTAGAGACATTATGAAAGATAAACTTTACCAAACACAAAGATTAAGGGTTGTTTGGTTAGAGACATTATGAAAGATAAACTTTACCAAACACAAAGATTAAGGGTTGTTTGGTTAGAGACATTATGAAAGATAAACTTTACCAAACACAAAGATTAAGGGTTGTTTGGTTAGAGACATTATGAAAGGTAATTTCCAAGCATAAATTTTCACATAAAGTGACAAGGTTTTTTGGAAGTTAAAAATATTTATTTATAGCTCTTCAAATTTGAATTCTGTAATGTAAAAAAAAAAAAATAATCTTAGAAGCACTGCTCTTAAATAGAGTTAAATATGTGAATTTAAATTGAGCAATTTTTACAAAGCATATAAATATATGTGTTAATATTATTAAATGTACAGATAATTTTAATAATTAGATATCTTGTCTGAATTAAGTTGAGATACACTATATTACCTTTAAATACAACATATTTGTTTCTAGATACAATATATTTAATGTGTTTCTAGATACAATATATTTAATGTGTATTTGTGTATTCAGTATCAGTGTATTGTGTATATTAAATTCACCTCATGTATTCAATATCAATTTCATGTATCCAACATGAAAACTATTGATGTATCTATTGTATTTATGCCTAGTTATAAATCGATTTTGAAAGGGCTTTCATGTATTAAGTGTATTAGATCCATGTATAAATACATTTACATAATATCAATCTATAATATAACTAGTGCATCCGCGCATGAATACATACTTTAAAAAACGTCGAAGGTATAATTATTCAAATACATATATTTATGCACAAGTACATGCATCTGATGTGATTATGTCTTAATTATAACCTTGATTATCGATATCAATAGTAAAAGAGGAAAGAGTAAGAGAGTGATGGGAACAAAAAGGAAGGTCGGAGAGGGTGAAAGGGAAAAAGAAGGAAAGGTGAAAGAGCAACATACTCATTACATAATTAACACTATACTTTGAAAATTTATAATTTATAGCTATAATTAGATTTTTTTGCTATTTTCTCTCTCTTCTCTCATTGCAATTTCTTGTCAGATATACAAATACATATGTATACTAGCTGCATATATACAATTCGCCTCTCTTCATTCTCTGCCTTCTCTCGCTCGCCTTTCTCCTCCCTTTATCGATCTTGCTCGCCTGTCTTCTTCCTATCCCTATCTCGCTTGCCAGGTTACAACTACATATATATAGATTAGTTACACATATATAATTATTTGACAACTCCACTCTCTATCCTTTCTCTGTCGCCTGTCTCCTGTAATATGTAGCTATAAATCGTAATTTTTAGCAAACTATAACTATTTTTGCCTTATTATGTTTCGAATGTCTACTCTTTTTGAACAATTCTCTTATTTAATTTACTAGATACGATGTTTATTTAGCTACATAATTTTATCATTCAAATTTAATTGATCAAACGAAAATCAAAAATCAAATTTAAAAAAAAAAACCCACAACTAGCTTGTTAACCAAACAACTCCTAAAATCAACTTGATAATTTAGTCCCACCAACAATTTTTTTTCCCCTAAACCCCTATTTCTTCCTCGTTTATACCGTCATAAAGCTCACCAACTCCATTTTTCTCATTTCTCTCCGAAAAATCAAACGATGGCTACTATTTCTAAGCTCTCAAATCCATGCTTCAACTACTCTTCATCATCTTCTTTTGGTACCAGATCTTCATCATCACCGAAGTTTTTTCTTGATCTTCGCACCAGCAACAGTACCACCTTTCATCACAGACTCTCTGGTTCCAAGTTGTCCCTTGTTATTAACCCTTCGATTAAGGGATCCTTGTGGTAAAATCTCTATTACTATTCATGTTTTTTTGTTGTACTTGTGATATTTTTGTTGTTGTTTTGATTGGGTTTACAATATCAATTAATTTTTTATTTGTGTAGAACGTGATTTTTAGGCAAAAATTTTGTTGTTGTTGTTGCTGTTGTTAGAAGATTGATTAAAGTAGATTGAAGTTGGGTATGTGTGTGCATTTTGGATCTAGAATAATGGATTCAACGTCTATAAACATAGTTAATGAAGATCCTTCGGGCTGGCCAGTTTGGGCTTGAGACTTCCACGTTGGAGTTCTCAAGTTCGAAGTCCCTTGCCAGCGAAAGCAAGGGGTTTACCTTTTGGGTCGAGCTCGTTGCACCGGGCTTGCCTAATGCGGGTTACTTCTCCTATGTGATTTGCGAGCTATGTACAGGAGCGGGATTTACCCTGGGCGCACCCAAAGGGTAATAACTGCTGGTTCCCCTTGTTATCAGGGAAAAAAGAAAAAAAATATAGTTAGTGAAGTGGGTACAAAAAAAATATAGTTAGTGAAGTGGGTTGAGGATCATGAGTTTTAGGTTCAAATCTCATTAGAGACGAAAGATATTAGATGATTTATTCTCATAGATTGTAGTCTTGGTGGAAAGAGCTACTTTCTGCCTAGTGAATAGTCGAGGTGTGCATAAGCTAGCTTGTTCGCTATGGTTATTAGGATAAAAAGGTCTTTTGTGCAGATATTGTTTTTGGCTCTTTAGGAAGATGATTTTATAGAAAAAACGTATATAACATTAAAAAATCGATTCCAGAAGAGAAGTTGGTCTGCTGTAGTGAAATGTTGTTATAGAGGATGACTGTTATAAAGAGGAATGACGGTATAAAGTGCAACTTTCCCAAGGGGTTTGCCGGTTTGGACCCTATAGGTCCTCCCCTGGCTGGCTATTTGAGTCATGTTTATTGATTTAGATGTTTCAGAAATGAGATTATTTTTGTGCTTCCCCTTTTCTTTGAATGAGATTAGCCCCAGCGGTCAATCTTCAATTGTAGAAGATAGTGAAACTGACTTCTTTATGTATTGATGTGCAAATATCACAGCTCTCTCAGCTGATTATGAGGGATAGGAAATTGGTAACAGTACTTTTTCCTATAGTATGGTTAGTAAAAGTTTCTACCCTTAGATTTCCTAACTGAGTGAAGAGAAAAGGAGATAAATTGCCTTGTTTTGTCTGAGAAGATAACACCTTAAAGTATCATGGATATATAATGATCAAATTTCACGGGTATCAATTTTTCTGCCACAGCTTGTCTTTCTAACACATTTTATATATTGTTACTAGCAAAAATTGGATAATATTTAATGATCATTTTGTTTGACAGTGTCAAATGCTCCCAAGCTGATGGAAATGGAAGCTCAGTGAAGAGAACAACGCTCCATGATCTCTATGAGAGGCAAGGCCAAAGCCCATGGTATGATAATCTCTGTCGTCCCGTCACGGATCTGATTCCATTGATTGAGAGTGGTGTCAGAGGCGTAACCAGCAATCCCGCGGTAAACTATTCCTTACTGAACCATTTTACTCTAGGGATTGAGAACCTGTTGCCATTATTACTTTGTTCACCTGTAGATACAAAATGTGACTGGTGAAGATTTATTTGGATAAAATTTCTGCAGTTTCTAGGTTCTACAACTTACCTAACTGTTAATTTGATGATTGCAGATTTTCCAGAAAGCTATATCAACATCAAATGCTTACAATGACCAGTTCAGGTAATCTCTCATTATTGGTTGTGCTTTCTGGTAACAATTTGTTGTTGAAGGAGTTTGGAAACCATTTTGTTTGATTTGAATGTGAATGACGAAATTGAAGATTAAAGGAGGAGAGGAGGAGACACATAATGAGGAAAGTTATCGTGTGTTGGATTTTGGAAAAGTTTGATAAATGTTTTTGTTTGGTCAGATATCCATATAAAGTTTGGATTTGGTATGAGCTCATGCTTGGAGCTTTATGATGGGCATCTGCATGTTATTTAATGCCATCACCAATGTTAATCACATTGTTGTAGTGTTTCGTGGACTTGCAATTATGTAGGATGTTATATGTTTTTTTTCAAGGTTCCTTTCAACAACATATCACCACAAAGAATATAAGATTTCTTCACACTACGTCTAGACCTGTTTGTTTTGCCTGTTTTGCTTTCTGCTTATCTTCTTTACTGCTCTTTACAGGGAACTTGTACAAAGTGGAAAAGATATAGACAGTGTGTATTGGGAACTTGTGGTGAAGGACATCCAAGATGCATGCAAACTCTTTGAGACAATCTACGATAAAACAGATGGTGGTGATGGGTATGTTTCTGTTGAAGTCTCACCTAGACTTGCTGATGATACAGAGGGTACTGTAGAGGCTGCAAAATGGCTTCATAAGAAGGTTGATCGTTCCAATGTGTACATAAAAATTCCTGCTACTGCTGCATGCATTCCTTCCATCAAAGAAGTCATTTCACTTGGAATAAGTGTCAATGTCACGGTAAGTTGATTCGTTATCGCCTTTGTTGAGAACTTTACCTTTCGTGCGTGAGATTGAAGGTTGCTTGTTCACTGGTGCTTAAGAGAGATATTTGCATAGGAATTAATTAGTGAATGCTGATAAAGAGATCTTTGCTTTTTAAAGAACCGTCATTCAGTTTTTCTTATAAATGTTTCATGTGGTTCTTCTTTCATTGCCTTTTTGTACGTTTATCAGTTTCTTGAATACTGAAGTAGATCATATGTGTATGCGCAGCTTATTTTCTCTCTTGCGAGATATGAGAGATATGAAGCAGTCATTGATGCTTACCTCGATGGCCTTGAGGCCTGTGGGCTAAGTGATCTCTCTAGAGTCACAAGTGTTGCTTCATTTTTCGTTAGTCGAGTAGACACACTTGTCGACAAGATGCTTGAGAAAATTGGAACTCCAGAGGCTCTTGATCTTCGTGGGAAGGTACCTACTACATGTTTGAATTTTTCAACTCCTCCTAGGATGCTTAGAGAAAAACAAGTTTCAGATAACCTCATGTTGTTGTACTTCCGTTGCAGGCTGCAAATGCACAGGCAGCTCTGGCTTACCAGCTTTACCAGAAGAAATTTTCTGGCCCTAGATGGGAGGCTTTGGTAAAGAAAGGTGCCAAGAAGCAGAGGGTATTGTGGGCCTCAACTAGTGTTAAGAACCCAGCGTATCCTGACACTTTATATGTGGATCCTCTGATTGGACCTGACACTGTGAGTCATCTTCTCACCTTCTTGTTTGTGATGATTGTGGCCCTTAGAAGACATAAAATCACTTTTCTTGAATTAGCCTCTAATGAAATATTACTCGGGCATTTGCACGAATCACCTTTTTTGAGGCCACTATTTAGCTAGCCTTTGGTCATAGATTTTGTATCAGATTTCGAAACTTCAAATATCTGTTTGGCCATGAAATCTGATCTTCAAATTTTTTTCATGTTCCTAGAAACTGCCTCACCTAGTTAATGCATTCCAATCACAACTTCAAAAAATTAAAAAATTTCAAGTTCCAACATCAAGTTCTATGGCCAAACAGGAGCTTACATTCTGTCTCCCATTAGCCTCGAGGGCTATATTTATCTGAAAAAACGAATAATTCATAATATAGACCCCCGTCCTAATGGGAACAAAGATAAAAGAGTGGCCTGAAAAAAGGTCACCCGGTACGAATAATCCATATACCTGTATTTGCATGATGGTTGACCTCTAATGAAATGTCTGCCAGGTTTCAACGATGCCCGACCAAGCTCTTCAAGCATTTATCGATCATGGTTCTGTTGCAAGGACAATTGACTCAAACGTATCTGAAGCAGAAGGTATCTACAGTGCCCTCGAGAAGTTGGGGATCGACTGGAGCTTTCTCGGGTCTCAACTCGAATTGGAGGGTGTGGATTCCTTCAAGAAGAGTTTTGATAGTTTGCTTGACAGTCTCCAAGAGAAGGCAAACACTCTCAAGTTAGTGAGCCTGTAAAACAAGAAGTTGTTCAATTTGGTAGGGAGATATAATGACTGAATAAATGATGAGTCCTGTTTGTCTTGAGTTTTCTGCTTTGTAATGTATTATCTGAGGAAATTTGGTGGTAATACTTTTCTTTGTAAGAAATTTGATATTGGTTTGGTTTTTGTGGTGATCAATTTTCTTGATTGTTCCATTTGTAGTATTTATGAAAGTGAACTTAACTAATATGAATTTGAAAAAAGAGGAAACAAAAGAAAACTATCATTGATTTGTATACGAAAAATAGTGACTTCGGCGAGCAAGTATAAATTTTGGATAACAAACTAAGACTTAAATTCAATTTAAAATTATAAATGATTGGTGTTTTTATAAAATATAGGAGGAGGAATTTTTGTATATAGTAGTTCAAAAAATACTATAATTATGCTCCATATTATAGTTTGCTAAATACAACTCATAGCTATATGTTAGAAAATTGGAGAGAGGCATTAGGAGAGAGGACAGAGAGTCAATAAAATTGATATATATATATATATATATATGTATTCTTATATTTGGCAAGCGACCACTGAGAGAGAGGTCAACGAGCGAGACAGAGAGTGGAAAGAGACTAATTGTATTTGTATATTTATCATATAATTATATATGTATATGTATAATTTGTGACTGACATAAATATATATTTGTATATTTGATACGAGAGATTGGGAGGGAGGGCAGAGAGTGAAAATAGGCTAATTGTATTTGTATATTTACCATATAATTCTATAGCAAGATTGATGAAGGAAAAAGAGAGGCGAATGAGAAAGGACAATATATGTATAAAAGAGGCGAGAGGTGAGAGAGAGGAAGATAGGAGAGAGATGATGTAAGTATAACTATTATTTAGTTATGAATTATAATTAATTTAAATTATAACTATATTAATTAATTAACTAGTATATATATATATATATATATTTTTCGCTCTTTTCTACATTTTTCCAAGTCCTTAATAAGATGCAAATCTGCGGACGTTATTTTCTTCCCGCGAAGCGTATCTCCTCCATAGAAGTTTCTACAAAAATGGCGACGGCCTCCTTTTCATCACTTGGATTATTCCATCGGATCTCAAATTCAGCAATTTCTACCAAAATTTCTTCGTCTTCTTCGTCATCTACGGTAACATTTTCTCTTACTTTCCGATTTTTCGCTCCTTTTCTGTTTAAAATGGAGTAATAATTACTATTTCTCTGCGTTTTTGTTAGTTAGGGCAACGGCAAATTGTCTGTACAGAAGCCAGGATAGACTTATCCAGTTCCTATGGTTAGTAATATTTTTCAGTTTTTTTTTTTAATTTTTTGAACTCTCACTTTGTCTCGAGCTTCACCAACTATCAGCTCTATGTTTTTCCAACCTAACAATTAAAACAGAGCCAGTTGAGTAGATGGTGATACTTTTAAGCAGATAAAAGGAATTTGGTAGTTGGCCTGGTTAGTAAGTTTTGCGAGTTTCATATCTCAGCTATCAATTGCTCCCTTTTCCTATTTGAGCTATTGCAAACACAGCTAGTTGAGTGGTAGTTGGCCTACTCAGCTTTATTGCGAGTTTCACATCCCAGCTATCAGCTGACAACTATTCACTTTTCCTACTTATTGCCGATTCATGTGTTAAAACACACCTAGGTGAGTAGATGGTGATAGTTCAGGTGGGAAAAAGGGAACAACTAATAGTTGGTCTAGTCAGCTTCGAGGTCTGTTTTAATATGTAGAAGTTGATAGTGCAGGCAGAAAAAGGAGTTTGTTGATAGTTGGGGTATGTAACTCGCGGAAAAAGTGATAGTTCAAGTGTGTTTTTGACTACTAACTCTTCACATTGATTCTTTTTCACTGACCTCAGATGGTACTGAAAGCTCAGATTGTGGATTTGTATTTGATCGAAGACAAGTGTTGCTGTCATCGATGGGATTTTTAGCAGCATCCATTTGTAGTACTGGAAGGGCAGCTGCTGAATTTGCTGACAGTAATATCTATTCCTATCTGCATTTTGTTTCTGTTTCTCCCCATTTTATTATTGGCAGAAGTGTGATTGATGTGTAACATAATGGGTTTAACCTTTAAGGTTCTTAGTATTCTAAAATACTACTTGTGCGTCTGAAATTATGGATTTAGATTTGATGTTTGTTGGAATTTTAGTGATTTTCATTTGAAATACTGGTCGGATGAACCAATCGGCCCAGCTCTTCGTATTGCTAATATTGCTTGAAGTTCCAAAGGAGCAAGCCTTTTTTATCTATTGGCTGGGAAATTGGTCTTCACTGATGGAAGTGCTCCAACAATTGAATAAATTTCTAGTACTTGTCTCAGAGGAAGTTCGAGGCAAGTGCTTCAACAAATTTGAAGTTGGTTACATGTGCATCAACAAAAAATGGAAATACAATTTTGAATTACGGGAGAATGTTAGAAAACTAATTCGAAGTTGTAGTAGGATACCAAATTGTCTAAGATTTGGTATTTGCATGCTTATTTAACTGATTTCTAGTTTGCATTTGTTGTTAAAATCATATGGGAATATGTTTTCTTATTTTGAGTTGTGGGACATGGTGGCAGAGACAAATGGTGCCTATCTCAATTGGTTTAATTGAATCTAATGCTTTTAAAACAGAGTATGAATGGATATGTGAAAACCCTTCCAAAAATTCAACAGTATTATTTCTTAATCCATAATTTTAAAAGTACACTGAGTTCAGTGTTAAGAGCCTCAAAAGTTAACGCATTAAGTCTAAATTTTGGATCCATGTCTGCGTGAAATGAACAAGTGTAGATGGAACTTGAAGTTGAATACAAAGATTTCTCTTTTATTTCGCTTTCCAATTATATATTTGGCTATGGAAGAGGAAGAAACTTGGTTTTGCAGATATTTATAGGGAGCCCATATTTACAACTCCGCCTGATTAAGATGCTCTACAGATGTTTTTCTTTTTCCTTTTCCTTTCTATTCAACTGACAACTTATTCATCTTGTAGATTGGTGATTACTGACTTGATATGGGTTTGTATCAGAGACCTTGAATACTAGTCCTTTTGTGGCTGTCATTACATTGATCATAGTGCTTGTTTTGTAGTTAATCAGCGAGTAGCTTGACATTCTATGGTTGTCTTTAAGGAAGAACTATGACATTTTGGCTCTAAATTTAGGGTGGACATTGCTCCAAAAACTAATTTTTTGATTACTTTTTAGACATACATCTCCTACATTGAGAGGAAAGGTCTAATTCTTTGACTTCCTTCTGATCACCTAGTGCCTGCATTGAGAGGAAAGGACTATGGGAAGACAAAAATGCGGTATCCGGACTATACTGAAACTCAATCAGGTCTCCAGTACAAGGTCACAAATATGAGCTATAAAAAGGAACTCTACCATGTTTTTTCATGTAAAGGTTGCACTGGATTTTGATCGAGTCTGACGAACATGCAGGATTTGAGAGTTGGAAGTGGCCCTACTCCGAAGATTGGAGATACAGTGGTGGTAAGCCTATGATGGCCTGCTCAAATTTATCTCCTTGCACAATTTTTTTTGTTTCAATGTGCTGTTTTAAGCTAGTATAATTGCAGAAACCATAAGGTTTGTTATGCGATTGACTTGGCGGGATCTTTAAGGCTGGGCCAAAGAAGTTTCTTGTGGTGTTTAAACATTTAGCCATTTCACTTTATACTGTTTTTCATTGGACTTAGCAACTTACCTTAAACAATTGAGGCAGCCGCAACTCCAAGCTTACATTAATCTGAGTATGTATCTTTAACAACTGAATTTAGGTTGACTGGGATGGTTACACAATAGGTTATTATGGTCGCATATTTGAAGCTCGTAACAAGACCAAAGGTGGTTCTTTTGAGGTACTTATCCAGCTTGAATATGGTTAAATTAGTGATTCTTGCACAGTTTTAGGTGGCAATGGTTTATGATGCTGCAGGGGGATGATAAGGACTTCTTCAAATTCAGAGTAGGATCTCAAGAGGTGAGGTTTTCCGATTAACATCTGATTCTCTCCAGACAATGTTGATTAGTGGTAGTGCTATATGCCTAAATTTCATCTGGTTTTTAAATTGCATTATGTCTCAGTAAATGTTTTTTCATTAGCCATGCATTTGGTGATGCCATAAACAGGACAAACAAATTATACTGATTCCACCAAACATGACAGTTACACTTGTCTTTTTTACTGGAACTTTGGTTTCCAACAACATTGCTATTTATCATATGGTCAGGTCATACCGGCATTTGAGGAAGCTATTACTGGCATAGCACTTGGTGGTATCAGAAGGTGATATAGTTCTATTTGACTTAAATTAACTCCATTTCCCTTCATTTTACTATCTTTCTATTTCTTTAGAAAATTATTAGAAATTTGGCCTCTTGTAACATCTAGTTTTGCTAAATTGCGATTTTTTTCTGCTTTTGAAACCCAGTATTAAAATATCCACCTTTCACCCCTTAAAACTAGGGTATCACTGGTGGGATTAAACATAGATAATCTAAGAGGTCGGTTGGTACGCGGGATGAGATAAGCAAGGATATCCCATGGGATTATTTATTTACACCCCCCCGGGAACCCCCACCCCGGGGCCCTTAATAGCTCAAACCAAAACATGGGATAAAGTTAAATCCCAAATTTTATCTCAGGATTATTATCCTTATCCCACGTACCAAACGACCCCTAACGGATAGCTCATCATGAATGATTCTATATTCTCGTAAATATGAGCTCGACTTGAATACAGTTACCTGATGAGCAGCAGTGCCTCAAAGGACGGTAGGTGAGTCTTTACAGGTGGCGTTAAACTCTTATCTATATGGTCGATGTGGTCTCTTGTATGCTAGATTAGATCTTAGCCAGCTGAGATAGTATTCCTAGTTTTGGATGATTTTGGGTTAGCTAATCTTTTATCTATGTGAGTTTCCTAGGATTGGGACATGACAACAATGTTGCATATCGTTGTCACTTCTACTACATGGATTCTGTATTACTATCTTTTACCTGAGGAAGATATCGTGTATTCTCCATTTCATTTTCTCCTTGCAATAGTGCAGAATCATAGTTCCTCCGGTTGTATTCTCCATTTCATTTTCTCCTTGCAATAGTGCAGAATCATAGTTCCTCCGGAGCTTGGATACCCTGATTATGACTATGACAAGAAAGGTCCACGACCAACAACATTTTCGGTAATCTCATTTCCTTGTAAAACAGTGTTCTATGGCGCGCACATCCTTTTTTCTCTTCAAAAGTTCCCTTCCTAATGTTTTACAGGGACAAAGAGCTTTGAGTTTTGTGCTGAGGAACCAAGGATTGATTGATAAGACACTCCTGTTCGATATCGAGCTCCTCAAAATCATACCAAAATAAAGTTCCTTTTTGCTCAACTTTTGCCACGACAAGATTAACTTCCATTTGGATGAAAGATTGATTCATTCCTTATAGAGGCTTAAGATTTTGTTTTCTTTGTTTCCATCACATCAAATTGTTGAAAGATTTTGATTTCCAAAAGCAATGTAGTAACAATGATGAGGTCTAAAAGTATTGTTGATATAACAAACATCCCCTTTGTTCATGGATTTTTCACTATTTCTTGTGAAAGTGATCTTTTAGGATATCTTCCTCTCTATTAGAAATATCATTTGAATTGGTTGAGTGACTTTGTAGGTGAAATAACAATGGTTGGTTGATTTTTTTTGTTACGGAACAAAGAATAGTGACTTTATGAGGTAATTATTATTAGTTGAGTGATCGCTAACTATCTGATAAATCAACTCGGAATGTTCGAACTCTTGAAAAACAATGGCACCATTACTTTGCATTTGACACCAACAACCATGGCATTTCAATCACTATCCGACGGAGGAATTCGGTAAGCCCTTTTTAATTTTCAATTTTGTGATTGAAAATAGTCATTATTACGGAGTTTCAACTTAACTCAATAAAACCTTATGTCATAGTGGTTATTTTGTTTGGAACTTTATGACAAATCACCTGAGAAATCTGAAACTCCTCGATAGTGGCTAATTTTTCCAATAGAATGGTGGTAGTTTTTCCACGGTATTTTTACTTTTTTAAAATAATTTTCTTATATTTTATTAATTTATTATTTATTTTTTGAATTTTCATAATTAATATTTTTTTAAGAAAAAAATTGGAGGAGGGAACTACCAACTATATTTGGCAAAACAACAAAGCAATAAATGAATTGGACAAATTGCTTATTGTTTATTGCTTACATTTTTTTGGGCTTCTTTTAGGGTCCAAATAAATGATGCATGTGTTGGTTGGGGGCATCATGGACCCCTTCATTTAATTTTTAATCCTAATTTTCTCTATTTTTTTCTCAATTTAATTTACACAGTTAAACTTTTTTATACTTTCCTCGTCTCATATTATTTGTCCACATTTCTAAAATTATTTACCTCAAATTCTACAAAATTAAAATATAATTATTGATTATGTGCATAAATATAGTAAGGTTTCAAAAAGTTTCTTTATTGTTATCTTTTTTTAATGTATATTTTTAGTCAAAAAGAGTGCATTGATTGCTTAGATAAGACATATAAAAGAGAGTCTACTCGATCTGTTTTTTTTTGTTGTCATGGTAAAATTTTATACAATGTTTTAAAAAAAATTAATTAGAAGTATAGTTTGACTAATGTATTTCTTGTTTCTTTTTGTTTAATTGATTCTCTCTCGTTTGTTTAAATTGATAAATATTTAGTAATAAATATTTTTTTTATACGTAACAATTGAATAAGAAGGGAGGGAGTGTTCAAAAGAGTTGAAGGTTCAAGCAAGTTATAAAAATATCTTTTTTATTTATGATTTTTAAGAGGCAAAAAAGTGGATAAGTAATATGGGATCGAGAGGGTAATAAATTTCGTAAAAAATATTCATTATATATATATATATATATATTGATGCACGAAACTTAAACTCTATCTTTATACATAGAAGTTGATGGAGGCATGGAGCCCTTCACCATGGGTTCAAATGAATTAATATTCTTGACTAAAACATAAATGTAAGTATAAAATATCCTAGAATTTCAACAAATATTAAATTTTAAACACATAATTCAAAAAGTACATAAAATTTAGAGCTACAGATTAAACTTTAAAATTAAATTCATCAAAATTCAAATCTTAAATTTATACTTAGTAAAATTTTTGACTTTACCACTGATGTTAATACAAACTAACTATGGTATATCATATATATATAGACACACATAGAGTGACATACTTATACATATATATTTATTCGTAAACACTCTTAGTGAAATTTTTAACTTTGCCACTAACGCTTATACATACTATGATATATCATTATATGTATACACACACAATATAGAGTGACATACTTATACATATACATTAGTTCGTAAACGCTCTTAGCGAAATTTTTAACTTTGCTACTAATGCTTATACATACTAACAATAATATATCATATATACACACACAGAGCGACATACTTATACATATACATTAATTCGTGAATACTCTTAGCGAAATTTCTGATTTTGCTTCTAATGCTTATATAAACTAACTATGTATATCATCATACACAAAAAGTGACATACTTATACATATACATTAATTCGTGACTACTCTTAACGAAATTTCTGACTTTGCTATCGATGCATACTAACTATGGTATATTATCATATATATATATATATATACACACCAACAGGGTGACATACTTATATTAAATATTTTTATAGGATTTGCATTTATAGTGCTTATATAATACCATATAGTTATGGAATAGAAAATAGTAAGTGCTGACTTAAAAATCATTTAGAAAGTAGCCTCAATAAATGAATTGATTGAGAAGTACATTTACTTCCTATCTACCTAACAAACTGGCTATACATATTTAGTCCCTCTCTGGCTTTAATTTCTTACCTGTCTTGAAAAAGATAACTTAACAATTTTTTTGGTTTTATTACTACTATATACATCACCACTATTAGGACTTTTCAAAATCCTCACAAAATTGTCAAGTGTTAATCCAAATTTCCAAGGTATGGTGCTTAGTGCTATTTTGTTAATTTTTTTTTTTACTCCTCTCATTATCAATAATCTTATGGTAATTCAAGTGATGCATGTCTCAATAGTATATTGTGGTATGTTGCAAGAAAGTGTTACAAAGTTTTTTTTTCACCATAGTCGTTCTTGTATCGAGTATTTTTTGCTTTTGCGCTGATATATTTTGAGTTGAGGGTCTTCCAGAAATAGTCTCTCTATGAGTTAGTGGTAAGGTTTGCGTACATTTTACCCACCCCAGACCCTACTAGTGGGGTTTTACTGGGTATGTTGTTGATGTTGTTAAAGTAAGTCTTGAATTTTTATGTAACAATAAACTATGCCTCAATAGGGTTGAGTAGTAGTGTTTTTTTTTTTCTAGCATGTATTGTCATTATTTTGCTGTTTATGTGTTAATTGTATCATATTTTCGTATTGTCATGTGCTTTCTTTGACGTTTGGTCATATCTAGTCTTTTCTGCGTATGAGTTTTGAGATGAGGGTTCCCAGGAAACAACCTCTCTACTTAGGTAGTAGTAAGGTCTGCATACATTCTACCCTCTCCAGACCCCAGTAGAGGCCCCACTTGTGGGATTTCACTGGGTATGTTATTATTGTTGTTGTTGTAATAAACTATGCCTCAAATCCCAAGATTAAGTCTTGAATTTTTACACAATAATAAACTATGGTTCAAATCCCAAGAATATGAGTTTTGAAGTTTCATGAAAATTAGGTAAGTGGTTTATGTTTTACATTAGGTCTTTAAGGTGGTTTTTGTGATTTTGGTGAATTCATTGCTTTCATCTGGAACTATATACATATGTAGAAAAAAACAACTTTGAAGTGTTTTGGTAGAATAAGATTACATTCATTTTGAATCCACTGACTCTAGATACTGGTGTTTTGGTTATCGCATTATTTTGTTGTTATTAGTGTTCTTTCCTTTGTATATATGTATGTGTGTATGCTGTGTACAACTCTTCATTTCACATTTTTCGTTGTTGTTACTGCTATCATTTTTGTATTCCGTTATTCAAACTGCTTGGAAATGTTTTATTTAAGCTGAGGGTCTGTTGGAAACAACCTCTCTATCTCTACCAGGTAGGGGTAAGATTTGCGTATACTCTACCTTACCTAGACCCTACTTGTGGGATTATACTTGTTATTTTTGTGGTTGTTGTTGTTGTTGTCGATTCTAGATCTTGGGTTTGCTTTTGTATAATTTGGACTCTTAGCAATGAAGGAGATTTTAGTAGGATGTTATTAAGAGGCGGAGCTTGGGCCGTCTTGTGAATCAATTGAATCCGTTAGGTATAGCTTGAACTATACACATACGCGGAAAAAAACCTTTGAAATGTTTATATAGAATAAAATCACACTCGTTCTGAACCTACTGACCCTAGATATGTTAGACTCCGTGAAATGGAGGAAATATAAGTAGGATGTTCTTCAACTAATTCTTTCGAAATCAGCTTTACGTTATAAGCCTTACAAGCTTTCTCGTTTTTGATTTTCAGTATTGGTGTATATGAAGTGTGTGTGATAACAAAAGTAGAGTTGAAAGGATGGAAAGTAAAGAAAAGGAAATCAAATCACTTGAAGTTCAGTTAGGAGGAAATTCTGATGCAAAACGGGATTCAAAGAAACTCAGTATCTACTTCCTTGAATCAGATGATAGGAGAACAGCTTTCGGACGTGGTTATAGTGGTGGAGTAGGAGGAGCTACTCCAGTGAATATCCACGGAAAGCCTATTCCGGATATAAACAAGACGGGTGGCTGGATAGCTGCGTTGTTCATTTTTGGAAATGAAATGGCTGAGAGGATGGCTTATTTTGGTCTATCTGTCAACATGGTGGCGTTCATGTTCTACGTTATGCACCGCCCTTTTTCAAGCTCTGCCAATGCTGTCAACAATTTCTTGGGCATATCTCAGGCTTCCTCCGTGTTGGGTGGTTTCATTGCTGACGCTTACCTTGGTAGATATTGGACTATTGCTATCTTTACCACCATTTATCTAGCGGTAATTGACTTCGATGAATAATTTGCTTGTCTAGTGAAGATCATACTCTCTCCGTTTCAATTTGTTTGTCTTACTTCTTTTTAGTCTGTTTCAAAAAGAATGTCTCTATTTTTTCGCAACCCTCTAGTTATAACTTTTCTGATGACATGTTTAAGACCACGAGATTAAAGAGTATATTTTGGTACATTCTATGTAACGTAAGTTTAAGACCACAAGATTCAAAAGTCTTCATTACTTTCTTAAACTCCGTGTAAAGTCAGAACCAGACAAACAAATTGAAACGAAGGGAGTAAAAGCTAGTAATACTCACTTACATCTTTATGGTTATGTAGGGATTAACAGGAATAACATTGTTAGCAACTATTAAGGTATTTGTGCCAAATCAAGACCAGTGTGATCAGATTGCCCTTCTTCTAGGCAACTGCGAACCAGCGAAATCTTGGCAAATGATGTACTTATACACAATGTTATATGTGACGGGGTTCGGAGCAGCAGGGATAAGGCCTTGTGTCTCATCATTCGGGGCTGATCAATTCGATGAGAGAAGCAGAAACTACAAGTCACACCTTGACAGGTTTTTCAACTTCTTTTACTTATCGGTCACAGTTGGGGCGATCGTGGCGTTCACTGCTATTGTGTATATTCAAATGAAACATGGATGGGGAGCTGCTTTTGGGTCACTGGCAACTGCCATGGGCCTGTCCAACTTGTTGTTCTTTGCTGGTACTCCGATGTATAGGCACAGGTTGCCCGGAGGCAGTCCTCTCACACGTGTCGCCCAAGTCCTAGTTGCTGCCTTCCGCAAGAGGAATGTTTCGTTCCAAAGCAGCGAGTATGTGGGATTGTATGAACTTCCCGGTAAAATATCTGCTATCAAGGGCAGCAACAAGATAGCTCATACCGATGATTTCAGGTAAATTTCAATAGTTACTCATTTTCTCACTTCTTCAAAATGGTTTCTTGGCGTTACCGTCTCATCTAAAAGCTTAAGCTGTTCGATAAAACATTCTCTTCTATGTAGATGTTTGGACAAAGCAGCTCTGCAGCTAAAGGAAGATGATGTTGCCAATCCGTGGCAGCTTTGCACCGTGACTCAAGTAGAAGAAGTTAAAATCCTGATAAAACTTCTTCCGATTCCAGCCTGCACAATAATGCTAAGCGTGGTACTAACGGAGTACTTGACTCTATCGATCCAACAAGCGTATACGTTGAACACTCACATGGGACAATTGAAACTTCCTGTCACCTGCATGCCGGTCTTTCCAGGCCTCAGCATATTCCTCCTGCTCTCCCTCTATTACTCCGTGTTCGTTCCAATATCAAGGCGGATAACTGGCAACCCCCATGGTGCTTCTCAGCTTCAGAGAGTTGGCATTGGCTTAGCAGTCTCTATACTATCTGTGGCGTGGGCTGGTGTCTTTGAGAGGTATCGGAGAACTTACGCGATCCAACATGGTTACGAGGCTAGCTTTTTGACTTCTATGCCTGACCTCAGTGCCTATTGGTTGCTAATCCAGTATTGCCTAATTGGGATAGCTGAAGTTTTTTGCATAGTAGGATTACTCGAATTCCTATACGAAGAGGCTCCGGATGCAATGAGAAGCATTGGATCAGCTTATGCTGCTGTAGCTGGTGGTCTTGGTTGCTTTGCAGCCTCAATTTTGAACAGCATCATCAAGTCTGTCACGCGGGGAAAAGGCGAAACAAGAGAATCCTGGCTTTCCCAGAATATAAACACTGGGAGGTTCGACTACCTCTACTGGCTCCTCACTATCATGAGTCTCATAAATTTTGCTGCTTTTCTTTATGCAGCAAATCGTTATCAGTACAGATCAAAGGATGGGATTGACCAACAAAGTACTAACGCACCAAATCCCATCAGAACTCCACAGTTAAGCGTGTTTGGACAAGAGTAGTACTAGTTATGATGACCCCTTGGAAGTCCTCGAGTTGCATCCCTTTGCTTACAAAAAGCAAAAAAAAAGAGCCTACTTTTGCCACTACTAGTAAGTAACCATATTTTAGTTGTTCCTTAACAAAGAGGAAAAAGGAAAGAAAAATCTACTCTTGTATGTGACATAGTAGTAGTATCGTTTCGAGGGTCTACCAGAAACAATCTCTCTACCCTACAACGGTCGGTGAAAGGTCAATGTACATCCTTCCTTCCCCAGACCCCATTTTTGGGATTACACTGGGTATGTTATTGTTGTTGACATAGTAATATTCGAAGGCAAGTGAAACCGAGTCCTGAGAAAGTGAAAAAGAAAATATTCTCTCAGTTACTTGAAAATAGGATATATGGCTATTCATTTCATGGTCTTTTATCTTGTAATGTTCTTGAAATTGTTCATGTTTTACAAAAGTTCAGCTTTCAACTAAATCTCCACTTGATTCTTGTAATGTTCTTGAAATTGTTCATTTTCGAGCTCCTTTGTTAGAATTTCTGACTCCGCTACTATATAAGATGTTCAAGCAATATTTGAACAATGAGAGTTATGTGCCAAAAACAGAAATTTTGAGCAAGTATACTGTATTAGAGCACTTGAACTTTGAATATACATATCTATACACCTCAACTCGTCTCCACTGTATTAGTTAAACACTCCAACTTACAAAATGGTCATCTACATTTATGTGTCACGTCAATATTGAGCGTCTATGAGACATAGTGAAGACGTGTTGGAGTGTCTAATAGTTGCCAATTAAAATGAAGTTGTTGCGTCTAGATATGAACTTTCAAAGTTGACGTACTTACTTGTCATCTGATGCCAAGTTTGATCGTCTATTTATGTATTACGCTTTAAAAATATATAGCACCTATAGTCATATAACAAATCTATATGCTAACCTTACGACCGATGGCCGAGCCACCTTTATCCGAGGAGAGTCAGTTGACAACCCTTTCATCGGAGAAATTACACAGTGTCTATAAACTAATTTTTTTTTATTATATATGTTGAATCCCCTTGACTTACCATTATGTTTACTTCTTTATATATTGAAATATATACAAAAATAAGCTATAATTGTAGATTTTATCTTAACTTGAAATTTTTTAATTTTCAAATATTATAAAAATACTTATGTGCTTTACAAAGTTCAATTCTTTGTAGGGACAGTACAATTAGGTATGAGTTTATGAATACTTGCTTTTTAGCAATTTTAATTAATGAAGCATGGACATCTTTTGAGACTTAGAATTGAAGTATATAAGGTCTGCTTTTTATAACATAAAAGTTTGAAAAATTATAACTTTTTTGTCTATAACAATCGAATAAGATCTAAACGTCAAACATCATTAAATGTGACATTTGTTACATTATTCAAAAGATATCCAGACGAACAACGTTATTAGTGAGTGGTGAAACTACTCTATAACAAAATACCTTGAACTACAAGATATGCTATACAATTTAGCATTTTTATATCACAAATATCATTCACCAAAGAAGAATTTCTCTAATGTCATCAACTAATTAATCACATGAGGTTGAACTAGTAATCAATGTAACATTGGGGAACCCAAAGACACAAAAAGATCCATAAATAACAGCAAGAAAATCTTTAATTTCATTCCTCACTTGAAAATTTTCAAGAACATATAGTACAAAATTTTGATGTTTGTCTAAATATACTTCATTCCTGAAATATATTGTTGTCTAGAGATCAGATACTGGGCTAAAGAATATATAACTCCAAGTAGTCCCAATATCTTAATCTTGATAATATCTGTCATCAAAACTGAGGGCAAGTTAAGAGGTATTGTCAGCAATGGCATAGAGTCAGCTTGTTTTGTGTAGCTCCAGACGAAGCGATTAAAGAGGATGTGACTTGGAAATGTTAGAATGAGAAGTGCCAAATTCTTTACCGCGAAAAACCAATCTGGACCTCCCACGTCTAATCCCCACCCTGTGTTCCCATGCCATATGTTTTCCCATATGCTATATAGGGTGGTTAACACCAAGTAGGCAGAGATGACAACTACTACAGGAAAGTACCTTTGCTTATCCCCGAAACCAGCAACAAAATCAGAATCTTGATTAAGCAGCAGCAAGATAGGTGCCAAGAAGAAAATAGCACGGTTTGAGCCACCGGTGAGGTTGACGTTCAAGATCAGGCATATAGCAAAGCACATGATCGTGGCAACATTACCAACGGCAGGCATCCAGGCACCCTCAGCAGTCATTCTCTTGATTGTAAAGGATGGAGCAGCAGAGGCTTTACGTTGCTGCATGAACCTTAATCTTGGGGGAACCATAGTAGAGCTACTTTGACCTGAATGGCTGTGTCTAACTGCACCCCTATCTGCTACCTTTTCTCGCATCAACGAGGCCAGCTCAAACTTTACTTCTAGGGCAACAAGCATAAAGATTGCAGCATATAAACCAAGAAGGGAAGTTCTTGCACCTTCAACAGCCAGAAGGGTTGCCAGTTTGCTGTCTTCTTCCCCCATATCTTGCACTGTATTATCTCCGAGGATGCTTTTATTTATTCTGACTTGTCCCTCCAACAAATATGTCACAGGAAAGAGAGCCACAAGAAGTGCAAATATCCATGGCAGAAACTTTGTGCTTGAAGCAGATGGTAAGTGAGTGAAAACAACAAATAATGAAGTACAGACCATGGTGACAATGATGAGAGCGTGAAGGATTACAGCCTGGAGAAAATATTCTGCTGATATGTAAATTCCAAGAGAAATGCCTATAGCAATGGCATAAAATGTCCTTAATTCAACAACATATTTAATTGGGATGGTGGAAGTAATGGAGGCCAGAGTGAGCAGAATTGCAACAATAAGCAACCATGAGGGCCACGTAGGCTTTGATGCGAAAAACCCATAAATAGAAATGTCATCAGTAGATTGACGAGCAGCTTTGATTACGGCCGAGTGGTAAGTCGATGACAAGGGGATTGGTGGCTGCATTAGGATAAACAACAAACCTGTTGCAACCACCAGCACCAAGCATCTCTTTGCAGACTGCAAGATAAAAAAGTAAAAGCTCATAACTACTTGAATCCAGTCGAGACTTACAACTAAAGTGAATAGGAAACGTGATCTTCTGTGCAAAAGAAGAGGGCACTTGTCAGGAGGTTGTATTTGACATGTTTGGAATATATCACTATTCTATGACAATGAAATGTTTGAAGAACAGTTAAAAGCAAAAAAATAACATAAACTAGGCTATCCAAATGAAGTGTAGCAGACCAACAGAGAGGACACATTATTCCATTCCAATCACAATATGTGGATGCATGCTAAGCAAATTTCCTTCTAGAGTAATAGATTTGATCTATTAACAATCACTGATCTAATCATCAGTGATTCTATTATACAGAAAGCAACAAACACAACAACAAATTAGTTGGAGGGAATACCATAACATGTGAGAAGTGAAGTGCAATGATCGGAACACAAGCCAGACCCGTCAAGAGTAAGCAGGAGCCCAAAAGCAAACCATCAGAAGGAGGTCTACCATGCCACCATTGAAGAGCTTCAAATACTGTTTCACGACAAAACCAGACAGATAAAGCAACAACAGCAGCATGAGCATAACCTTGCCAAGGTTTCATCTTTGAGGCAGCTCTTGATTTATCCCTACAAGATAAACAGATTAAGAATCTGAAAAAGGAACGCAATCCCTCTAGTGTAGTAAGGGTTTGGGGTTGGGGGGGAGCACAAGGACAAGATCTATCAGGATCAGGAGATACCTGTAAAGAAGCAGGGGAGGAGAAACAGCCAGGAGGAGGACAGCTGCCACCCATAAAACTCCCTTTGATGTGACAAAAAGCACAGCCAGCTTTGAGAAGTATAAGCAAGTTAGGACCCAAACAGCCTTTGATCCAATCCGGTTGTCCACAGAAAGTCTCCTCACAACCGCCAAACCAACAAAAGTAGTTAAGACTACCACGTAACTTGGGTACATTACATCTTCCTCCAACCCATAGTAGTAAATGCTAGAGTAACTAAAGAAACGATTTTCAATATAACACAGCAGTAAAGCATGGCCAATCAAACCAATCTCAGTCAGAAAGCGAAATTGAGCTGGGAGGATAGCTAAACCAGGAATGGCCATTGCCAGGATAACACTACCAACAATGAGCTTGCAAAAGGATTTTAAAGGCATGCCTGACATCCAAATATTTAGATCCCAATAGTTGTGCATCACGAACCATATAACCATCAAGCTTCCAAGCACAACGAAAGTAAAGTATGATGAGACACTTCTCTTCGTGAAGAAACGAGCCAAATAAAATCCTGCTACTGATGGGAGTGGGACAAACTGCAAATTGTAGTAAAGACCATTGACACATGTCAAATAATTTTTTTGGTTTTTCATTGGTTAAACAAAGTCAAATGAATGCCTGACAGTTTCTCACACATCCAAGCAACAATTTATGGCAAAGATTGCACAAGCAAAGTAGATTTATCTTTTTTAAAACCTGATCACCAAGATATGCACCAAGAACTTACAAAATGTTTGCTTACCTTTTCATTTCAAGCTCACAGGATTAGCCTTGGTTCAAGTTTATGCAGTACTGCCTGAGTCCTAAGTTGTATCTGCCACTAATTAGTGAACCGGAGGTTATCCTTTTTCTACTTTTTGGTTCACTTACATATCGTTTTTAAACCCAATGTTTTAGGTTTTTTTCCATAAAATTATAGGTTGTGTAAGGCAAAGGACTCTGGGCCAAACTCAACCCAAAAAGAAATTGACTTTGGGTCTAACTTAAACCCAAAAGATAGCTCAAGAGGGGAGAATTTACCAAGACCATAAAAGGAAACCACTCATCCCTTTCATCAATTGGGAAACTCTTCAACACTCATACCTCACGCCATCCACAGTGTGACAATTTCATGAAGCTACACACATCACCCCGCTTACGTAGCATATCCTACTTTGTCTTGAAATAAATTATTTAGTATTGGAAAATGGACCCGACTAAAGAGACTAGATAAAGAAGATTACCATGTCTGATCCCAAGTAATCTTAGATATTTTGATAGCTTAAGATTAAGGAGATATAATATGCGTGGCAGAAATTTATAGTCAGGGGCACTCACTTATCTAAATGCATTTATATCACCTATTAGTATCACTGAACTTTAAAATTCCTCAACCAGAGCAACTAATAATAGTCCAAGGGGTGCCCCATCAAACTAAGAGAACTATGATTTGTCATATCTAAACATTCCCTTAAATTTTTTCACGTTTTTCTCACATTACATATCATTTTTCCATATAAATGAAGAGCTAAAACAAAATAAATTTAGCAAAGTTCAAGAGTCTAAAGTCAACAACCACATCTGGATTACAAAGACAAATTTAACATACAAGCATCTTTTCCGGCTAATACAAACTAACCACACTATTAAACTTAGGTACAAACATAACATGAGAAAATATAGAAGTCCTTCGACAATGAATTTCATTGCCTAAACTTAATTCAGACCATGTTGAAATGGGCAAAATAAGCTAACTTCACCAGTGAATAACAAAGTTAAGACAAATGATAAAGTGCAGCACGGAAATGAAAGAACAACAAGAAAGTACAATTTAAAAGAAAAAAAAATTTGCAAATTACATACCAGAACAGGAAAGCCCACCACAATTGCTCCAGCAGCACTCACAATGACGGCTGAAGCAGTGAATCCTATTGAGCTAAAAGCATCAGAAACCATACCAAGAGCATAAGCACCAGCTGCTGCTGACCCTCCCAACATTGTTATAGTGACAAGTAGGTAATTCAAAGGTGGTGGCACTTGAATGTACCGTCCAAATGAATGGAACACAACCCTAATCTCTAAGCAAATGACAACTACAACCAAAGCAATAGCTCCATTCACCATGCGAATGGTTCGCAACTGATTCTCGTTTTTAGTCACCCACCATAATCCCCCTCTTGTTGAGGCGTACAGTTGAAACAAAAGTGGAATGAAGAAAAGGAGAAACATATCACAAATAGAAGCTGCCGAGACAAATATAACTGAGTAATGAGAGGCAATATGAAATAGAAGGGGAAAAAACAAGAGATTCAACGTATGAATACAACCCTCTAGCTGCCCAAGGATTAGATTATCATCTGGGACATGACCACCATGATAACTCGCTTCTTGCTTCATTTTAAATGATGATAAACGAGGAATTGAGAAAAGCCAATAGAAAATGCAGTTAAACAGCATAAGATAATAAGCCGCATTAGCCATACCAACTGCAGAGACTGTTGCCCAGGTAAAAACAGTAGAAGCAATTATCGGACAACAAGCAAACAACAACCGCTCAAGAGCAAGCACAATCGTCGGATACTCAATTTGAATCCACTTAAACTGAAGCGAAACCCACACACCAATGAGGAAATTAGTCAAACTACAAACTGATACAGCAAGTAACCCGAGCATAACAGAATTAAACCCCGAAAACAACGACGAGCTGAAGAAGAAAGCAAATTGAGAAGCGATAAGAGAAAACCAAACAGCGAAGAAGGAACCAGACTTGAAACTCAGCGAATCAAGGATATAAGCTACCATAAGCCCTAACGTAAGTGTAGCTACAACAGGAGTACCACCAAGGTCAATGAGAAAAGCGGCACAAGGAACCAACGCGACGGCGATTCTAGCGTTGTGAACAAACATCGTCGGAGTGAATCGAGAGTTCCTCAGAGATCTACTATTAACAGCGTTAGGGTTCCGTTCTGGACTGTAAACGCCATCAAATGAGGTAGATAGAGAAGGAGCACTAGTAGAAACTGACATATAAGGACGGTACGCCCGAGGATGAAGCTCCGGCGGCAACATTTTTCCGTTTTCCGATCTGCCGGCCGGCGATTGTAACGAATGTCGTGGTTTTTTTGATCTGCTGTTGTAACGAAGGGATTCAGCTGATCAGTGTAAGCGTTATGAGTGATAGTTGACGTGTTTGAGACAATCAGGACCGTTGGATCTTTTGTTCTTGAATTTGATTGGATGATTCGATCGACCCGTTTAACAATATGGATCCAATTTGACCCGACCTGAATTTGACCCAAAATGATTTGCAAGATTGATACGAATTTGACCCGACCCGACTTCTTGAGTTTTGATCTCATTAAAAAAAAGAATGTAATAATATATGTTTTGTCAGAATTTGAAATGAAATTTTAATGAATTTTTGTAATTTTTTATTTAATAATGAGTAAAATTTATCTTGATATTAAATTTATATGATTTATCTGAGTTTTTAATATTTCATCTTTGTGAATCCTTGAGGTTTCAGTCAGAGATTTATTTTAACAAAAAGTTATGATAGTTGTGAAGATTTTGACTATAATTCATAACAAATGAATTAGATTTTTAATGACATTTTATGCTCGAGTAGAAAATGCTCACCCTAATTTACTACGTAGAAAAGCACCAATAAGTTTTTCTTTAAAATCAATCTAAAATGTATCAAATTACTCTAAATTTAATGCTCAAATCGTGTATATTAATTTCAACGATTTCAATGTTAAATTCAACTCACACCTTCAGAAACATGCTCATTAAAAGTTAGCATTACGTTCTTCTTATTTCTTCATCAATCAAAATTAAACCAGAATACTTATTAATAAACAATATGTTACACATATGAAGAAATAAAAGTAGGACAACAAGGATGAAAATTAGGAGAAATCAATATGTATTTTTATGCAACTTTTCATAATAGGTTTAAAAGTTAAATATTATCATTCCAAAATCTCCTATTGGTAAAAAATAATCTAAGCTCGGTTAGTTCTTTTTATTTCTACCAATTCAATTCATGTGGTACTTCTATACTTGTCAATTATATTAAAAATAAATATAATTTTAGAATTATTATCTCATACTGAGTATGATATAAAATATAATACCATAAATTTGGCATAAACAATCTTGATATTATCAATTAAAAAAAATTGCATCAAACTTAAGATAAAATACTCCTATAAATATCCCAAGATTATAATTTCTATTCACTGATCAAATAGCTTTTCTTGTATAAATTTTTACACTATCAAATTAATTGTACTGCGCACGTTACTTGGATTCTAGAAAGACAGGAATGAATAGGGAAATCAAATATGAAAGAAAAGACAAATAAATGAGATAATATTAGATTTCATTTATTTGGATTTGAACTGAATCTTGTCTATTTCAACTGGACTACTGGATATCTAATCCCATTTGCTCCCCTAGATTTCGTCTCTCAATGTCAGTATCGGCCGAGTAGAGACGTAAACAATTTTGAAATTCTCAATTAAAGAACAAAAAAGTTATATCAAACATAAAATAAAATACTCTTGCAAATATTCTAAAATTACAATTTCTACTCACAAATCAAATATCCCTCCTTATATTATTTTTACACCATCAAATTAAGTTTGCTAACAACAATAAATTTTACTTTTATATAATAAATTTATTTTAAATAGTTTAATTCAACCTCTAAAATTACACTAATTTTTTCAAAAAGAAAAAAATTAAGTGGGGAAAAAAGGTAATTTCTGGAAGTATTGAGAGAAAAGTAGTAATACAGTAAGTCGGCGAATAGACAAAAGTTAAAAATTGGAGCCCTATTTAAGAAATCTTAAGTGAACGGTCCAGATTAAACGTTTCACAGATCAACGGCTCACAACATTCTTCACTTCCTATATATTTGGACAAAACCCTAATCCTCACTTCTCTCACCACCTCCATCTTCGCAGCGACAGCCCATTCACTCTCTGCAGAGTTTCTAGGGTTTCGTTTCAGCTAGCGAAAATGGTGAGTTATTGTTTCGGTCTACAGTTTTTTTTAGCTTATGTATTTGCATTCATGTGTGGTTTTATTAATAATCAGTGTGAAATTGTGCATCATATCTCAACAGTCAGTTAGAAATTAGGAATCGATTGTTATGGTTGTTTTATAGATTTTTCATTTGTTTATGTATTTATGTTCGTATATGATTTTTCTCAGCAATCAGTTAGAAGTTACAAAATCATCAACTGGTATGATTTTCTAAGCAATCAGTTAGAAATTATGCATCAAATGTTATGATATTCTCACCAATCAGTTAGAAGTTAGGCATCAATTGATATGATTATTTTATAGCTCTTCCATTTGCTTCTCTATTTTCTAGGCTCAATTTTTATGGTTATTTTAGCTTCTGTATTTTTGCATTATATGATTTTCTCAATAATCAGTTAGTAATTAGGCTTAGTTATGATTATTTTATGGATTCTCCATTTGTTAGTTTATTTACGTTCGTATATGATTTTCTCAATAATCAGGTAGTAGTTAGGCTCAATTGTCATGGTTATTTATAGCTTTTCCATTGGCTTCTGGATTTACGTTCGTATATGATTTTCTCAAAAATCAGTTAAAAATTATGATTTTTCTCAACAATCAGTTGGAAGTTATGTACCAATTGGTATGAATTACTTGACAATCAGTTAGAAGTTAAGCATCAAATGTTATGATTTTCTCAACTATCAATTTGAAACTATGAATCGATTACTGTGATTTTCTCAGCAACTCAGAAATTATGCATCAATTGTTATGATTTTATGATCAATCAGTTGGAAATTACACATCGATTGTTTAATGTGTGTGTTAATGTAAAATCTTGTAGGTTCTTCCAAATGATTACGACTTGTTGAACCCACCACCAGAGATTGAAAAGAAGAAGCACAAGCTCAAACGTCTTGTTCAGTCTCCTAATTCTTTCTTCATGGTGCATTTTTTATTAATGCTAAAATGATTTTCCTGTTTATGTGTGGTTTCGGATTTTGACGTTTGTGAGATTTGGATTTTGTTTGTAGGATGTGAAATGCCAAGGCTGCTTTAACATGTAAGTTACTTGTCCTTTTGTTACTTTTTTTAAAATTTAGTTTGGTACTTCTTTTTCATTTTTGTGCGCACTATTGCTTTTTAGAATTCAGATGCTTTTCCTTCATTTATAAGCTACGGCTACATTGATGACATTTATTACAATACATGTGGAGAATTTGTCTGAATTTACACTATCGACTAGGCTATGACTGAATTCACTATTAAAATTGAACGGTTCTCTGAATTCCGACTGTTGTGACTTGGTACTCCAAAGGATGGATAATCAATGTCTGAATTGACGTTGAAAATTTGTATGGTTTATGCCTGAATTCATGACAAAAAAGTACATTGACCCTCATATGATGTGCGTACTCTTAATCTTGTCATGTGTCATTTTGCTCAATTAGACGGCATAGAGTGAGTGCGATTGTTACAAGTTCACTGTTTCTGATATTTATTTCAAACATGCAGAACAACTGTGTTCAGCCATTCTCAGACCGTGGTTGTTTGCGGAAACTGCCAGACTGTGTTGTGCCAGCCTACCGGTGGTCGAGCCAGACTTACCGAGGGATGTTCTTTCAGGAGAAAGGGAGACTAAAGATAGTAAATCTTTTAGATTGAACTCAACATTCAAATGGGAATTTTGGTGCAGTAATCTATTTTCTTATTTAATATTTAGACTTGATTAAAGAACAAAGTGTTTTGAGTCTCCTCTATGACTTGACTATGTTACGGTTCTAATTTTTGTTATCCTTTTTGGAATTGGAATGGTTACTCAAATGTTCTGTGTGTTGGTTCCCTTAGCTTACTCTCCTCTGTTCTTTCACGTACTTACTATATTCTTCATGGCAACATAATGATTTACTTGTGATTGAATATTTTTCTTGAACAACATGGTTTGTTTCAACTTGGTGAATCTTTTGGCCAATGTTGTCCACAGGACCTTGTGTGAGTTCTATTAACCCTGGTGCAGTAGGGCTCCATTGAACAAAAATTAGTTTTGAGTTATGAGATTGTTTTGGATATGTTGTAATGTTAGTTTATTTGGATTGTTATTTCTGGGTTCAGCTTGTCGAGCCTGGTGCGGGTTACCTCTTTTGTGCTTTGCGAGTTATTACATAGGAGCGGAGGTTTAACCGTGTGCATTCAGAAGGTGTGCACTCAAACCTTATTGATATAACGGTTATTATATTTGTTGAGAGTTACCATGTGTTAATTATGATACATGTCTTTATATATCTTTTTCGTCCCAAATTAGTTGTTATATTTTATGTTGCTAATAAATGCATCAGTTTAAGAAAATAGAAAAGCACGTGAGAGAAATATTAATTGCGTTAGCACACAAAATGCAATCTCCAATTTCAATTTGTTGGTAAAATTACAAGAACAACTTGAAAAAGAAAACAAAAGCAAATAGATTCTTCTGGCTGAGACGTGAATATTTAGATCTCTATAAGTCGTCTGGAAAGGATTATTACTGGATTCTATGGGAACCAATAATCCAAACTATTATTGTTGGATTCATCTTGCAGTGGCTGTAAACTATCATCAAAACCAAAACAACTAAAACTCCCTGCTGTTGTCGTAGTTGTACTGCTTGCTGTGGTGATTGTACTTCCTCCATATTGATATTCATTATGTGTACCAATTATCATTTCATTCAAAAGATTATTATTATTGCTGCTGCTGTTATTATATCCCATTTCTGAAATTGTTGTTGTTGGAAATTGAGTATTTTGATCACTCAAGTAGTAGCAACTGCTTGTTATATCCTCTGGCAATGGTGGCAACTCTGTTGATGTTGTATTACCATCGTACCTGTTGTTAAAGGATATGGTCAGTTGAACACTCTCATTGAAAAATCATTTGATGCATATAAGTCGAAATTACTATTTTATACACAAGGAGAGGATGACCAAAAGCATATTTGAACTGTCACATTTTTGCGAGTTTTCTACCTGGACTATCATGTGTTCACTTTTTTTATTTGAACTATCATCATCGTTCCAGTACGAAAAAGGAACAAATTAATAGTTCAAAAAAAAAAAAATGAACATGTGATGGAAGTATATGACAATTTAATCTTTTGAATGAAATTATCGAATAATTTAATACCTATAATCATCTTTCATATGGATGTCGTAGTTGGGGTTATAGTACTGTTGTAACGCGGACTCTCCACCACTACTATCGCCACCAACATTATTCATGTTGCTTATGGAAAAATGATTGAAGTGGGCCCCATAATCCACATTTGGAGGAAGAACATTCTCGGTTTGATCAAAGATCAATAGTTGTTGTTGCTGGTGGTGGTGGTGGTGATAATGTTGATATTCCTCGTCAGGGGAGACTATACGAGTGACAGAATAGCCATGTGGCATGTCAGAGTAGACAAAGTTAGTCCGAGTTGGTTTGTTAGATTTGCTATTAACACGCATGGAACGTGCAGCTCTATCATAAGCCAATGCAGCTTCTTCGGCAGTGTCAAATGTCCCGAGCCAATGTCTTTCTTTCGTGGTAGGATCTCTTATCTCCGCTGCATATCGACCCCACGGCCTTCTTCTCACTCCCAAATATCGAAAATTGCTCTGTTGTTCCTCTGCTATTTGCTCGACCCTTTGAGTACTACCACCATTGTTCTTTCTTGGTTTTGTTTTCTTAGTAGTTGATGAAGAAGAAGTGGATGATTTGGTCAAATCCATTTCGAAAATTTTTCGTTTAGAGTTTAAATTTTGAATTCGTCTCTATCAACTGACGATGGATAACAAGAAAATGAGATAGGGACACAAATTCTATGTGTAGTGTACTAAGTACTTGTGATTGGGATTTTGTTTTCTTGACGAAACAGTGGTTGTTCCATACAAATTTATATAGAGTGACAATAACTAATTAATTAATTAATTCATTATTATTATTTTAAACTATCTAAGTTTAGTAGTAGAAATCTTTTAATCATGAATAATGATTACATCAAGTGAAGTTGAAAATCTTAGGATTTCTTGGTGTTAAAACTTACATCACATAGCATTTATTATTTATTAAAACGATAATTTATTTAGTAAATTTCCATAAAGTGAGGTTTGGAGAGGATAAAGTATATGCATATTTTATCACAACATCTTGGAGATAAAGAGGTTGTTTTCGAAAAATAATGTTGATAAGTAGTGGTGGAGTCAAAAATTTTCTTAAGGGGTTTCAAAATTTTAACGAACTAAATGAAAGGGGTTCGACATTTATTATATATACATAAAAAAATTACTTTTATCATTATATAAATAGTATAATTTTTTGCTGAGTGGGGTTTGGATGAATCTCTTGTGGCTTCGCCACTGCTGATAACCTATATATTTATTTATTTGAAGTTACTGTAAGGATTTTTAAAATTCAAATAACAAGTTAGATATATAGAACGTCAAAATTATATTTGATATATATATATATATTTAAAGCAATGAGCTAAATGATTGCATGCTCATCAAGCTTCTATATTCCAAATGATGACTCAAGTATATGCACTTTTATTTATCAAATCATTAGGTGCATTTAGCTATCTTGGAATTTCTCATATCAAATATTGATTTTTTCCAAAAGGTTTCATAATCAATTATTATTATTTTATATATATAAAAAATTTCATAATCAATTATTATTATTTTATATACATATGGATTCCAAGTTTATTCTATGGAGTGAGTGGGCCTTGATTTTCAAGATGTTTGTATGATTAATAGTATCTGGTCAAGTTTACCAATTATAAGAGCTATATCACATTCACATGTTACACAAAATCACAAGTAAATATACTCATTGAATGAATGATCACTAGAGTCAATATATTTATTTTTAATGTTGACCTAATTTTTTTTATGTTCGGTGTTAAGTATCTCTACTAAAGTTCAATTATATTCTAATTGAGGTTTTTTTCAAAAAGAGCAAACATTTGAAACATAATAAGGCAAAAAAAAATATAGCTATAGTTTGCTAAAATTATGATTCATAGCTACATATTATAGGAGAGAGGCGAGCGAGATTGAAAGAGGGAGGACAGAGCCGAGCGAAAGAGGGCAGAGAGTGGAGCTAGAAAGACGAATTGTATATGTATATCTATCAATCTGTATGTGTATATCTGTAAAAAAAAAAATTGTATATGTGTAACTGATATGCATATGTATTTGTATATTTGACAAGTAAGATTTGGAGAGAGAGGAGAGAGGGACGAGAGGGGAGAGAGATGAATTGTATATGTATATTTGTCGAATTGAATATGTATATTTATCAAATAATTGTATATATGCAACTAGTATACATGTGTATTTATATAACTGACAAGAGATTGTAGAGAGAGATGAGAGTGGCGAGAGAGAGGAAGAGACAAGAGAAAACATAGCAATAAAACCCTAACTATAGCTATAAATTGTAATTTTTTCAAACTATAGTGGTGTAACATAAATTTATATCATATGTTTGTTTAGTTACGTAATTTATCCATTCTAATTTGAATATTGCAAGATTTGTTATTGATTTTTTGAAAACACTTTTCTCAAAACTCGAACTCGAAATTTCTAATGGAAGGTAGAGGTATCCCAACTATTCTATCATAATTTAAGTTGGTTAGACCCAAAATTATTGATTATGCAAATAGGAAAAATTTATGTTCAAATTTTATTATTATATGTTAATCATGTTCTTGATTTGTGCTTCATGTGGACAAAAGTATATTTTAATCTTTTGTGCATGTTATTCCAACATGACTCAATCCTTAGTACTAAGTTATTTGACCCTATCTTTGAAAATCAATGAATAAAAAGAAATGATAACCTTTTTTAGATATTTTTTTTGCTTTAATTAATGGAAAATAATAAAATGAATAAAAAGAAATGATAATTATAAAGTCGCCTAGGGCTCGTTTGATTGTTGGTTAGGAGGTGATTTATTTATGTATTAAATATCATATAATTTGTAACATGTTTGATATCATTTAAGAATCCTACATAACTAATACTATATGTATAACAATATAAGTTATTTAAAAATCTATATATGTATTATTTAATGCAAGATAGAAGATAAAATAATTAATACACGAATATACATAACTAATTTCATATTATTAATATCTATGTTACTCTATTCAGCAACCAAACCACCCCTAAGCAGGGGCAAAGCTACCCCTCGGGGGTTCAGATGAAAAATTATACTATTTATACATAGTTAAAATAAATTTTTATATGTATATAGTAGATGTCAAATATCTTTCGATTAATTCGTATGTCTATTTTTCAGATTTTAAATCACTTTTAATGACAATTTTGACTCGACACTGTCCCGAATTGAATTAAGAAAATTTTGGATTATATTATAGAATTCTTTTAAACCCCTTTTTTCAACTTGTTCTAATAATAATATGTATTTCTTGGGATGGGCGGTGCTAATTATTTGTTGGCATGGCAATTAGCATGCAATTAAACAAAAGAATGCACATGATTATAATGATGTGAAGCTAATATATAATCATAATTAATTAATTATAATTATAATTAGCATGATGATAAAATGAGTACTTTAGGCAATGTTTGTGGATCCCATTTGGATTTTGGAAGAAATATTTAGAAGACCCTACCTAATTTATGGGTTAATTAATATATTATTGTTGTTAATTTTGCTAGAAAGATTGTCCTTATGTAGTTATTATATTACTCTCTAATTACCAGAAGATGTAAGTAGTACGCGTTAAAGATAATATTTCAAAAGGTCGTTGAGAAAGTTTGGACATGTAATGTGTTAATATAGAAATGCATCGATTCATAGGTGTAAAATTATAAACAAATATTAAAAGAGGATGAAGTAAATGAAAAAAAGTTCTCTCGTAAGATATGACATAATGAAAAAGAAGAAGATTCATATAGGTGATATCTATTAAAGACTAGTAATTGAGGATAAGTTTTAGATTTGTTAGAGAACTTCTATCGTTATAATTATTTAACTTACTTTTAATTTAGTTAGTATGATAATGATATGATATGAGCTTAAATAAAAACATCAAGACTCGTATAACTCAACTTGTTTGGTGCTGAAATGTAATTGTTATTGTATTCCTTTATTTAAATTCATTTAACCGATTCAGATACATTCAATTGATTACTTGTATTTAATGAATATCTTAATCTTAATCATTAAGTCTATTTATATTTTTAGATTTAATTCTTAATTATTAAGATCTTAATAATTAAGCGTTTGGCTTTTTCTATCTAATGTTACAAACACATAGTAAGTCTGAATTATTAAGATCTACCACAAAGTCTTGATATCATTTCGATGTTAATTCAATTTTTTTCTTTTTTAATAAAGAAGGTAATTCACCAATTTTATTCACTCACTACTATTATTACTATTGATCATTATCAACTATTACCGTCACCTTTAATGAATATAATTTAAAACTTAAACTAAACCTTAAAATAATTAGATTTGAGCCCACAACATGATTAACATCAGATAGTCCTAAAACTTGAAACATTAGTTGAAGTAATCATGATTCATGATTGATGAAATTTCTATTAATAAACTTAGATTTAGTTTAAAATAATTATAAACATTATTTTAAACACATTTCACACTATATATATACTTGTATACAACAACATCCACTATTCAGTCAAGGGAAAAAAAAAAAACATCCTAAATCTCTTTGTTTCTTGATCTATCGTCAGCTGACAGAGACGAATTCAAGATTTAAACTTTTATAAAAAAAAAATTCCGAAATGGATTTCATCAAATCATCCACTTCTTCTTCATCAACTACTAAGAACACAAAACCAAGAAAGAACAATGGTGGCAGTACTCAAAGTGTCAAGCAAATAGCAGAGGAACAACAGAGCAATTTTCGATATTTGGGAGTGAGGAGAAGGCCGTGGGGGCGATATGCAGCGGAGATAAGAGATCCCAACACGAAAGAAAGGCATTGGCTCGGAACATTTGACACTGCTGAAGAAGCTGCTTTGGCTTATGACAGAGCTGCGCGTTCCATGCGTGTTAACACCAAATCTAACAAACCAATTCGGACTAACTTTGTCTACTCTGACATGCCACATGGCAATTCTGTCACTTGTATAGTCTCCCCTGACGAGGAATATCAACATCATCATCATAACCACCACCACCATCAACAGTTATTGGTCTTTGGTCAAACCGAGAATATTCTTCCTCCAAATGTTGATTATGAGGCCCACTTTAGTCATTTTTCCATCAACAACATGAATAATATTGGTGGTGGTGATCAAGAGTTTGCGTTACAACAATACTATAACCCCAACTATGACACCCATATGGAAGATGGTTACAGGTATTAAATTATCAGTTGTTTCTTTCTCCTACTAAAAAAGTGAGCACGTGATAATTCCAGATAGGAAATCACAATTTTCTCCTTATGTACTACTTATATGCATTATATGATTTTTTGACGAGGATGTTCAACTGACTGTCGTTCAACAACAGGTACGATAGTAATAATACAATATCGACAGAGTTGCCACCATTGCCGGAGGATATAACAAGCAGTTGCTATTACTTGAGTGATCAAAATACTCAATTTCCAACAACAACAATTTCAGAAATGGGATATAATAACAGCAGCAGCAATAATAATAATAATCTTTTGAATGAAATGATAATTGGTACAAATAATGAATATCAATTTGGGGAAAGTACAGTCACTACAGCAAGCAGTACAACTACAACAGCAGCTGGGAGTTTTAATTATTTTGGCTTTGATGATTGTTTACAGCCATTGCAAGATGAATCCAACAATAATAGTTTGGGTTATTGGTTCTCATAAAATCCAATAATAATCCTTTGCAGACGGTTTAAATACGCGAGGAATATCATAAGTGGCAAAGTGACTTTGCTAACATGATCACGTTGCAACGTGAATCTAGAATAGTCGAACCTAAACTCTTCGTTAATTTCTCCTTGTGCTTGTTATTAGCTTCTTAATTATTTGGTCTTACTAATTAATGCTCCAATTTTATCATCCATATTGAAGTGAATGAATGTGTAACAAGTTTATAATTTATTTCAAATTATTATTTTAATCTCGCTTTATTTTCTTGATTTTGGTTGTTGATTTGTCACGTACTATCATTTGCTTTTCAATATTAGTCGTTCTTCCTTTTTTTTTCTTTTCTTTCCCCTTTTTTTTCATATCTAGCATATTCTGCTTATGGGGCTTGATTCTTGAGACAAGGGTTTCCCGAAAACAACCTCTCTATCTCTATGAGGTAGTGGTAAGGTCTGCGTACATTTTACCCTCCCCAAACCTCACTTGTGGAATTCCACGGAGTATGTTGTTATTGTCGTTGTAGTTCATACTCCCTCAATTTTAATTTACTTGTCCTATTTCGACTTACATGTGTGTTAAAGTATCTCTCAACATTTTCATTGTCCAAGGCCTTTTATAATTGACCTGAACCCAAGGGCAGAGCTTCAGTTCTGCTTACGAATTCAACAGAACGTTTTAGCTTGTATTAGAGAAAACACTGAAATATTTATAAATAATTTATTCAAATCTTAATAAACTATCTTTTCTAGTATCTCGAACTCAAAAATTCAAAATCCTAACTCCGACTTGCCTAAAAAGGGCGAGCCCGGTGCACTAAGCTCCCGCTACGCGCAGGGTCCGGGGAAGGGCCCGACCACAAGGGTCTATAGTACGCAGCCTTACCTTGCATTTCTGTCAGAGGCTGTTTCTAAGACTTGAACCTGTGACCTCCTGGTTACATGGCAACAACTCTACCAGTTGCTCCAAGGCTCCCCTTCCGACTTGCCTGAAGCTTTAAAAAGTCCTAGTTATGCAAGTCATTTTCAAACTTGTAGCCATAAACTCCAGTTTTTTTAGAAATATAAACAAGTAGCAGTATGTTACAACTTCACCAGAAAAACATTCATTGAATGGTAATGTCATCAAAGAATAATAGAATGCAATTTCTATCTCTATGAGCTTCTAATCATTCACAAGAAAAAGAACATATTGAGAACCAACCCCTTAGGCCACGACGACTTCAAATGATGTGGCAATAGCCATGTCATCGAGGCAGGAAGAACGAAAACTTCATCCTCTCTGCCTTTCATATCGCGTTCTGCTCTAAACTCTTCAGTCAATCTGTACAACATGATGATGTTATTGCCCAGTGGGCTTTATGGTCTCGGTTTTCATCTCTCACATCGATCTAGATCTACCCCTGATGTCTGTTTCTTTACACTCATCAACATCAACAGCAACAGCCTGTCGTCTGCCAACTTCCACGTCAAAGCTCTTCATTTTGTGCATATCTGAATTCGTACCCAAGTAAGATGAGGCGTTGAAGCTTGACAAATCATCAACCTTCACAGGTGCACGGAAATCAATCCCAGAACTTGGCACGGCAGTGCAAAAGATCTCCTTGAAATTTCGAGCACATCCAAGATTAAAAGGATTCATCTTCCTCTCATAACGATACCTGTAATTTTCATACGTGGTCTGCATGATTCGGAAGGGTGAGAAGCGGAACTGAGTGATATTAACAAAAATCAAGAGAAGGGGGCAAATAGACCTGGTTTGTGATTATCAAGTACAAGTGAAACGCCGTGAGACCTCCAAGAAACCAAGAAACTATGAACGTATACAGTATAAGGATGCCCGACACAGGTGATCTGTACAGTGCACTCCAAATGTTACAATCTTGTATTTCCATAATCTTCTTTATATTTACCCAGCAGAACGCGAAGACATAGAGGCTCAGGAGGTTTGTAGAGGAAACAAACATGAAAAAGTAACGATAGTTCCTCTGCAAGAAATAACGAAGCACATATTGAGATCGTTGTATTCATTACAACGAAGCACATTCAATTTAACATGACAGGTATGTATAAGCACAAGCAAGACTAAGTAGACAGGAAGGGAATTTTAATAGCTCAGTTAGTAAGGAGACACGGCTAATGCACAATATATCCAAAGGACAAAACCTTTCAAAATGCAAGCATGGATAACACTTACCTTCCCAATGCACTGTCCCACCCATGGGCAATGGTGATCGAAGCGCTCAATGCAATTGTCACATATGGAGCAATGAGAGCAACGTGGTGGCCGATACAGCATACACGTTTTGCAGTATTTTACTTTGACAACTATTCCATTGACTGTAACATTTCTCATAGGTGGTAAATTGACAGGACCAGTCTGACTTCCTAAACAACTCGTCGAGATGCTAGAGGTGTCACATTCATCGTCAGCGTCTGGAGGATGGGCATTTCGTGGAACAATTCCAGGATTTGTTCCAGAAGTTAGCAAGAGAAGAACTACAATCTGCAAGAATTTACATCAGACATTACCTATTACGATCCCCCATCCAAATCCAAATACAGAGAGCGCGAAGAAATATACAAAGAAAACTCACAAAGACTGACAAGATAAGAGATACCGCCACAATGGCATAGCCTAAGTGGTGGTGAAATGCATCGATCAGTCCCCTCGAAACAAAAGCACAAAATAATGCTACTGGAACTAGGATTAAGAACAACGTAACAAACAATGCTCTAATATCTGGACCAAATACAAGTCTGCCTCCAAGGTAGAATCTCTGCAAAGATATAAAACACCATAATGAGATAGTACGGATTATTTATTTTGTAAATGATAGTCTACAATGCATTCGGATAGTCTAGAATGCACACACTTGACTATTCTACATGTTACCTGCTACCTCCCACCAAGCAAGGGCGGCTCAACACTAAAGTAGTGGCTTTAGGCCCCAAAAATAGGGGCCTCAAAATTACAAATCCTCAAAAAGAATCAACCGTCAAAATTTGAAGCTCAACTACAAAAACATATATGTACATTCGAAAATGCAATAAAGTAATAAGTTTAACTAAGAGGCAAGATTAAACGATATTTTGTTACATTTGATACAACTTTAATTTACAATAATAAAATAAAAAATTCTTCGGAAGAAATATTTATTTTACTATTAATTAAAAAAATATTTCTGTAATCCATTTTATTTGTCATATTGTTTTTTGAAAGTTAATAAATACATCTTAAAAACTTAGTTAAAGTTTATACAATTTGATTCTACAAATGAAAATTATGACAACTAAAATGTGACAGAGGGAGTAATTGTTTATTGGTTTATCTCTTGCAGATACTTTGTATTTCTTAATTTGGCAAATTCACTTCAATTTAAGTTAATCATATTTAAATATTTCAAGCTCAAAATAACTACATTATCAAATAATTAAATTTTAAAATTTTTTATCTTAACTTTGAATGTTTTTTAAAGATAAAAATCACTATAATATTGATTTTTTAAATTAAAAGTAATACAAACTATTATATAAATAAAAAAAATAATACTCTAATTGGCATATTCAATCAAATAAAATCTTAAAATTTTAAATAGTTCATAGTTTTTATAACAACTGACTCTATTGAAAAAGTTTTTGAAATAATAATCGATGAAAGAGATTTAAACATTTATGTTGTTATGTAATGTACAATAATTTATATATGTTTCATTTTGTCTTACAAAATATTACAAGAAATGTTATACAATCAATTAAAAAAATACTAATAAAATAAAAAAAATTAAATAAATATGATTTTCTTTTTTAATGTTTGGATTTAGGCCACGCATTTTATTGAGCCCCTTGCCACCAAGACTTAGTGTTAAATTTATAATCTTTGGAAGGAAAAAAGGAATTAATGCTAAAGGATGATAATTGAAAGCTTGCAAACCAGAAAATAAATTAAGGAGAAACACAACGAAAAAGATCAACATTACATTTCTTCCTTGCCAGACTTGATAAAGTCGCAATTGTGAGCCATTAGTGTTGTTCATTCTCTCTTTGGAATCAGATTTCATTCTCTCTTTGGAATCAGATCGGTTGCTAGGAGAAGACATAGAAGGCGAATACATTTTCCTCGGCAAGCTGAAGGAGACCTCACAGATCTCCAATCACTTACAAAATCAAGCATCTGTGTGTTTATCCAATCTTTATAACTGTAGTGATTAAAACTTGAACCTCAATCAACCATCTTGCCATAGAACACACAAATCAAAAAAAAATAACACAAACGCCTTCTCGTGATCGATAGAAAAAATCTTTAGAACCAAGAATTTTGGTAAATAAACAGTCCCCAAACAATTTCACAATGAACAGAAACCAAAGATGATGAATTTAGCAATGTAGACACACAACCAAATACTTATTCTTGTTGTCAAATGCCCTTTTTGCGATAATCGAACAAAACTTTACCCAAACCAACACCCAAATCAAGAATTTTGAGAAACAAACACAATATCCAACAACTTTACAATACACAGAACCAAATTTGGGAGATAAGAGATTATTTTTTCCTCTTGTAAATTGCTCTTTTTTTTGATTAATAGAATAAAACTATACCCAAACAAATTCCAACAATTTTACCATGAACAAACTAAGATGCCCCAATTTGGCTCAAATTCAGAACACGCATAATAAATTACTACGGTTTTTGTTGAATGAAAAAATAGCTTACTACTCCCTTCTCCTTCTGGTGAATTTTTCTATGATTATTTGATGATATAATTAAAATTGTGAAGCTGAAGGAGAGAGAGGCGAGGGAAAGGAAAAAAACCAAAATCCATTAGAAAACTAATTTTTGCAATTATGAGAATAAAGCAATACCGTTCATCTGTGAATGTGAAAAAAACAAGAAGAAATTCTCTGAATTTACTCTCCACCGCTAGCTATATATTTGATTTGACCTATTTTTTTTCCTTCCTTTATTTGTTTGTGTTTGTTTCTTCACCAGTGGAGATTTCACTCCCCGGCGTCTTGTCTCCGTAGGTTCCGTCCCGCCAGATTGCTCCGGTTGCCGGCGTCAGTCGCCGGTGGTTCCATCTAGCTAAACACTATACAGTATACACTACTGATAAACTAACTCAAGTGAAAAAGGAAAAAATAGCGATTTGATTTAACCTTTTTCATCCTAATTAACTTGGTTTAGTTTTACATTTTAACAAAAATAAATTAAATTAATATTATAATAATGAATGATTGTGTATCGATTGATTTGATTCAAGAGGTTTATCCATTCAACTCATAAGTTATTTGTTCGTAGACTTGCTCAATTTAACGAGTCAAGCATACGAAATCACAACACAAAACACACAGGAATTGCTTTCCAACTTCATATTAAACTTGTGCGGTAAGCACTTAGCCTTTTACAAAATTAAGTCAATTTTAGCCTATGATAAGTTTATTCATACCGATAAATAAGTCACAACACCTTGTTATGTGCTAGCTCTATGTATCATTCTATTGAGTTGGCATTCCAGTTTGTTAGGCGTAATTTAAATTTGAATTATAAGTTTTGTCTAGTCTATTGATAATGCCATGTTCGAGCAACCTTCAAATTTATCGCTAAATACCATTTTTGTAGCTCGGCTTCGCACCTTACCATGTGCGTACCTTTAATGCAGGTCTAAACCCACACAACTTGCCATTAATCCTATCTCTTACGTCGCGTTCATGCCATGATCACAACCTTAGCCTTCCTTAACTTTTATCATGCTTTGGCCAGATGTTGTCTCACATAACTCAATCACATCAAGATCAAGGTCTTATCTCAATTGAACTTGTTTTTGATTGAAGTCTTCAGGGCTGATGAGATTCATTACGTAAATACTTAGCAAATTCGAATCATCCAAACTATCAAGTTGAGCATCTAATACTAAACCACTATCGCTATGATCATTTTAGTGGTTATTTATTTATTGATGATTAATTATTATCAATTCGATTACCAATTTAACCATTAATATTTCACACAAAAATAAATCATTGAAAAACACTTAAAAATAATGTGACAAAATCAAATAAATGCATAGGAGTTGAGATTGCATCTTGCTCAAAACAAGCCCTTGCACCTTGTAAGATAATCGAATGTTGAGATGTTAAAATAAAGTATGAAACTAAATCCTAACTCAAGAACATTATATACCGAATTGTATAAATATAATTTTAATTTACTATCGAATTATCGTTAATCATTTTTTTTTCAAGCGAGAAACTCAGGGGCCGGAGAAGCCCAATGTAATACCAGAACAAACTCTCATATTGGGCCTGCGTCCGACTTCGGCCTACTTAACTTGGGCCCACTTCAGTTTTCTGGCGCCAAATTCTCCCGCCAAAACAACAAGCTATATAAATTAGCCGCTCAAAGCACAAAACCCTACAAAGCACAAAACCGAGTAGAGTGAGAAAAATGGCCGGCGAAGGATCCAACGGCGATGGTGCTAGCCGCCGTCCGGCGGAGTCTCCGTCATCCTCGGATCACAGAAACGGGAATCCGCCGTCTACTCCTGATTCTCCGACGTCAGTAGGATTCAACACTGATCAGCTTCCTTTCAATACTAGCCAAAATTACTCTGAAGATGATGAAGCCTCTGTAGATCCCGATATCATCAGAGATGATCCGGAAGATGCTGATGTTGAAGAGGAAGATGGAGAGGACCTTTTCAATGAAAATTATCTCGAGTTCGTATTTTTATGCTTCATTTCTGGCATTTACACAGTTAAATTCGTTGATTTTGTATTGATTTTTGTATGTTTTTACTGAAATTACAGTGACTATCAGAGGATGGGTGAGGCTGACCAGTATGAGTCGTTGGGATTGGATGATTCGATGGTGGATGAAAGAGATCTGGATCAAATCATAGCTGATCGTCGGGCTGCTGAAGTGGAACTTGATACTAGGGATGTACAAGTCACTAACCGAAAGCTTCCTCAACTTCTTCATGATCAAGGTATGCTTTTTATTTGCCTCGTTACCTCCTTTTTTCTTCCAATTTTAGCATTCCCTCTTAAATTTCCGCTCATTTGTCAAATGAGACTTATTTATATGAAATTGAGCTGTGCTTATTTACATGTTAAATCATTTTTTTAAAAAATTTTGCCAGTCACTTGAACTGTAGTTGAAAATTTATGTTGTGTATATAAAAAATTATACTAAGTATATAGATATAAGTAATAAAGGTACTCCTTCCTTCTCATGCAGTCCATGTATTTGGATTAAGGGTAATGACGTTTTTTGTAAGTTGTATCGTGGCCAGTTCGTACAGTTCCATTACAATAAGTTTTAGGGCAGCTCTAACCCAGCCTTAGCATTTGCTGAACTTTTTGGTTCAGAAAGCCAAGAGGTTTTAAAATAAGGGACCAAGAAATGTTTTCAGATTTGTATATAGGTGTTGTGACATTGCCCTCTTAAATATCTGGTGGGCTTGCCACCAAACACTTTGATGTGTTATGTTAATTAGTTTGACTTCATAGCAGGCTGAAATCAGAAAAGCTAATATGTGGTAATTTTCTACAGATACTGATGATGACAACTATAGGCCATCAAAAAGGACTAGAGCTGATTTTAGAAGGAATTTTGATGATACTGATGCAATGCCAAGTTCACCAGGTGCATCACAACGAGCAAATTCTAGCCAGGATGTGCCAATGACTGATCAAACTGATGATGATCCCTATGAGGTTTGTACTGCTGCAATAACCTTTCTACTAAGGCTAATCATAATTGAATTGCCTGTATCTCTCTCACAATCTGTTGGATTTTCCATGCAGGATGATGAAAATGATGAAGCTGAGTTTGAGATGTACAGGGTTCAGGGAACACTCAGGGAATGGGTTACTAGAGATGAAGTCCGGCGTTTCATTGCAAAGAAATTCAAGGAATTCTTACTCACATATGTAAATCCAAAGAATGAACACGGGGACTTTGAATATCTTCGACAGATTAATGAGATGGTATCAGGTAAGTCGTCAGGAATGAATTTAGTTTTACTAGTTCTAACAGGGATCTTTTATTACTTTAGATCTTCTCTAAAGAATTCATCATTCACCTGCAGTTAATAAATGTAGCCTTGAGATCAATTACAAACAATTCATATATGTCCATCCCAATATTGCCATCTGGTTGGCAGATGCACCACAATCTGTCCTTGAAGTGATGGAAGAAGTTGCTAATAAAGTTGTCTTTGATCTTCATCCCAACTATAAGCAAATTCACCAGAAAGTCTATGTCAGGATTACCAACTTACCAGTTTATGATCAGATTCGTAATATACGGTAACATCATTTACTCGCTTACTTTGGTTGAGTACTTCTAGTGTAAACACAAATTTACTTGAATTTGTCATTCTTTGCAGGCAGATCCATTTGAACACCATGATTCGTATTGGTGGAGTCGTCACCCGGCGTTCTGGTGTCTTTCCCCAGTTGCAACAAGTAAAATATGATTGTAACAAATGTGGAGCAATATTGGGTCCTTTTTTCCAGAACTCATATTCAGAAGTCAAGGTCGGTTCTTGCCCAGAGTGCCAATCAAAAGGACCATTCACTGTCAATGTTGAGCAGGTAAACATTGTTTTGTATAATTCCCATAGAAAGAAAACTATGTCCATGACCTAATTCTTTCTAAATCTTTTGCAGACAATATATAGGAACTATCAGAAACTGACACTACAAGAAAGCCCAGGAATTGTGCCAGCTGGTCGGCTTCCTAGATACAAGGAAGTGATACTGTTGAATGATCTTATTGATTGTGCTCGACCAGGAGAAGAGATAGTAAACTCTTTAACTTTTCTGGCTTGTTTATGATAAGTTAATCCAAGTTAAATGAATGTTTTGGCATGTGCATTACTGAGTCTTTTTTGAACTCTTATGCTTTGAAACTTTTCAATGACCTTGGTAATGTCAGGAAGTCACAGGAGTCTACACAAACAACTTTGACTTGTCCCTAAATACCAAGAATGGGTTTCCTGTATTTTCAACCGTGATTGAAGCAAATTATGTTACAAAAAAGCAAGACCTCTTTTCATCTTACAAGCTAACTCAGGAGGACAAAGAAGAAATTGAAAAGCTGGCCAAAGACCCTCGGATTGGAGAACGAGTATGCCCATGTGCCTTGTCAATTTTATCTTGAAAATCCATGGGTCCTTTCTAGACTATCTTAGCTATCTCTTTTCTCGTGTATTTTTATTCCACAGATATTCAAGTCCATTGCCCCGTCAATTTATGGTCATGAAGACATAAAAACTGCCATAGCTCTTGCAATGTTTGGGGGCCAAGAGAAAAATGTTGAAGGGAAACATAGACTGAGAGGAGACATAAATATTCTCCTGCTAGGTGATCCGGGCACTGCAAAATCACAGTTCCTCAAGTAAGTATACATCTAGAATGGCCTGATTATGATTTAATGAGTACTGTAATCACAATACAAGCCTATCAGGTATGTTGAGAAGACGGGACAACGAGCTGTCTATACAACTGGAAAAGGAGCTTCAGCTGTAGGGCTTACAGCAGCAGTACACAAGGACCCTGTCACTCGGGAATGGACCCTCGAAGGAGGAGCACTAGTTTTGGCTGATAGAGGAATATGTTTGATCGATGAGTTTGATAAGATGAATGATCAGGATAGGTGTGCGAATCTGATAACTTTTAGTTGGCCTTCTCTACATTGCTTGCTTGATTATATCAGTCTCCCTTTTCTATTTTTCCTTTCTTGATTTTTTAATGTTTTGTTTAGAGTAAGTATTCATGAAGCAATGGAACAGCAGAGTATTAGCATATCAAAGGCTGGCATTGTCACATCTCTCCAGGCCCGCTGTTCTGTTATTGCTGCTGCAAATCCTATTGGAGGAAGGTAATAGAACTAAAATTTGATGTTTTTAGAAATAGGATGATCATATTATCCTAACAGTTGACATTTCCTTCGAAATTGATGTTACTATTAGTTGGCTACCAGCTCTATCTTGGAAATCTAGCTTAATCCCTCTATTACAGCTGTGGTTTTCACATCTTTGATGGTCACCAGATCTTGGATTCCTTTACATTTTCTTAATCTATGCATTATGTTTTTACGTTTCCATTTTCTTTTGCTATATTGCCGTAGCATTTCCTTTCTTTAGCTTGCTATCTTACATTCACAGAATCCAATGCCAACCTGGCAACCCATGTTTGTAAAGTTCTAATGTGCAAATACAATTTGGTAGAATCAAGTATTCTAAGAAGTTTATTTATCCTATGTGTAGCTTATGCTCTTAAATTTGTCTTTCCTGTCATTTCTTCCCTGTTTTGGTTTAGTGACCTTTCTCTTAAATCCTTCCTTGTAGATATGATTCCTCAAAGAATTTCACCCAAAATGTGGAATTGACAGATCCAATTATCTCTCGATTTGATGTTCTCTGTGTGGTCAAGGTTATGTCTCACTCTTTTAGAGCCCTGTCAATCTGGTTTAGTTTTTCCCTCAGCAACTTTTGAACTGAAGGAAACTGATTACATGCAGGATGTGGTTGATCCAGTCACTGATGAGATGCTTGCAAAGTTTGTTGTTGATAGTCATTTTAGGTCACAAGCAAAAGGTGTTACTATGGATGAGAAGTCCATTACTGATTCACGGGATGATGCCCATGCCACTACGGCTGCAACTGATCCTGAGGTTACCCTCAGCTTATTTTTTCACCATTTGTTTGAACTTTTATGTTTTTTTAAAAACATTTAAGTTTCTTTTTCCCACAGATAATTCCTCAAGAGTTGCTAAAGAAGTACTTAACTTATGCAAAGTTGAATGTATTCCCAAAATTACACGATGCAGACTTAGAGAAGCTCACACAGGTTTATGCGGAATTAAGGAGAGAATCTTCGGTGAGATTGCCATTCAGTGGAGCTTCTTTCTTGAATTATTTAAAGTATGATAATTTGAACTTTCTAGCTAATGACACATTATCTTGTGTATTCCATGTGGATGCCACAGCATGGACAAGGAATTCCCATAGCAGTGAGGCACATTGAATCGATGATAAGGATGTCTGAAGCCCATGCAAGGATGCATCTTAGACAACATGTTACTCAAGAAGATGTGGATATGGCAATTCGTGTCCTTCTGGATTCATTTATATCAACTCAGAAATTTGGGGTGCAAAAAGCATTGCAAAAGGTAATTACTATCATAAGACATGATCACTTTATATTCATAATATGCCCCAGTAATAGTTCTCAATATGGACATCTGAAATGGTTTTGAATTTTCATGCAGAGCTTCAAAAAGTACATGACATACAAAAAAGATTTCAATGCTATCATTCTTCACCTCCTACGCGGGCTTGTAAAAGATGCATTGCAGTTTGAGGAAATTGTTTCAGGTTCTGTTTCCAACCTAGACCATATCGATGTCAAGGTTGACGAGCTACAAAGCAAGGTAATTTATCTTCATATGGCTTTGAAGCACATGATCTTTAACCGTTGCTTATGCACATCCATCTCCATTCTAAAATCCTTGCAGGCACTTGACTATGGCATGAGTGATCTGAAAGCATTTTTCACAAGCAATGAATTCACTAAAGCAAACTTTGAGTTGTTCGAGGATCAGGGCATTATTAGGCATCGCCTTCCAGCTCGATGATAGCAGAGCATGGTTTATTTATTGTTTTCGATTTTAGTCATATGACTAGAGAATCATGTTTTCTTAAATTATATACTGAAATGAACAGAACTCTGATGTTCTTAACATGGAAATCAGTTTTAGCTTCCACAAGGAGGAATTTGTTCCTTGCTTTTAGTTGTACTTATATTAGAGTACTTTATTTAAGTTCTTTCATCAGTGCAGAGATACTTTAATATTAACAATTGAGGCCCACTCTTAACAAGCTTTAGATGTATGAACGTTTTGTATAAATTAATCGAATTTAATCCGAAGTCAATTTTTTAAGATAAAAGGAGGCATATTGGTAAATGATATTTTTTTAATTTCAATTTATTGGTCTTACTTATTTTTTAATTTATTTTTAAAAATATTTTTATTGATATTTTCTTTATTCTAAATCCAAAGTACATTTTTAGTTTAAAATTACAATCTATCTTATTTTCTTTAAATTTTTTTGTTAAGTCAAATAAATAATCAATACTAATACTCCCTCTAAAGTACTTTAGTTTTAAAATTTTTATTATTTTTTTTAAACATCATGTTAAATAAAATGGGACGGAATGGTGAGAGTACCTTTTTTTAAAAAATTATTATTAAAAAAAATTTTTTGTAATAACAATTTGCATTTTTACCTAAATTAGCGGTGCACGAAAAGTCGTCATATAAGAAACAAACAAAAGAGTTAAAAGAGTAAGACGAAACAAAAAGAGCCAAATCAGCTGTCAAAAATCCATCAATCTATTGGGGATTGTGAAAGAGAGAAGGTGAATTTTTGGGTATGGGGAAATGGGTAACAATAGCAGTGTTGGTAGGGATAATCGCAGCCATGAAAGGATTAAGCAGTCAATTGGGTTTTGAAAAAGATGCAGTAATTGAATGGTTGAAGCAAATGTCAGATCGATTAGGAAATTGGGCGATTCCTGTTTATGTGGGGCTTCATACTGTTACACTAGCTCTTTGTCTTCCTTATGCTATATTCTTTGAAGCTGGTGCTTCTATACTTTTTGGGTTCTTCACTGCTGTGTTGTGTGTATTTTGTGCTAAAATTCTTGGTGCTTCTTTGTCTTTTTGGATCGGAAGGTAAACCCCATTTCCTCTATTCTCTATAGAATTGACCCTATGTGTTTCTTTTTTCATTCTAATAGTTAGTCTGTATCTAGTATTTTTCTGCTTTTGGAGCTGCGTGTGAGGTAGTAGCAAGATCTACTTATATTTTACTTCTCTCCGGACTCCACTTGTTGGATTTCACTGGGTATGTTGTTGTTGTTGGTTCTTTTTTCAAATTTGGAACAAATATTATCTGGGTTAGGGAGTGAATTAGTTATTCGTGTTGGAATATATGTGGGGTTTAGGTGATCTTTAATTTTCTGCATTAAAAGAATGATTTTTTTAGTTTGGGAATGAAAGATCAGCTGAGAGTGTTAAGAAAAAGGGATTGTGAAAGAGAGAAGTTATTTGGAACAAATATGATGTTGGTGTAGGAGTAAACTAGTTATTCGTGTAGGGGTTTAGATAAATCTTTGATTTTTTGTGAAAAAGATTGTAGTATTTTTAGTTTGGGAATGAAAATCAGCTGAGTTCACTGTCAACCTTTCATATTATTAAGCAAAAGGGATTGTGAAAGAGAGAAGGTATTTGGAACAAATATTATGTGGGTGTAGATTTGTGTAGGGGTTTAGATAATCTTTAACTTTCTGTAAGGAAGAACGTAGTTTTTCTTGTTTGGGAATGAAAATCAGCTGCATTCACTGTATAAAAAAAACGGTCTGTCTAAGAGAGAAGGTGAAATTGTAGGTATGGGGAAATGGGTAATGATAGCAGTGGTGGTAGCGATACTTGCCACTAAGAAAGGATTAAGCAGCCAATTGGGTAAAAGAGGCGTCCTACTCTCTTTTCTGGACCGGCAGCTACCCCTACCCCCTCATTGCGCCTGTATGTTTTATTCCCAACTTGGAACAATAACTGGGTCTGGCAGTAAATTAGTTGCCCGTGTAGGAATATCTGTGACGTTTAGATAATCCTTAATTTGCCTTAAAAATATTGTATTTTTTGATTTGGGAGCGTAAGGGACTCGAATAGAGCAGAAGGTATATAGATAATTAATATAAGGAACTTGGAGTTGATTTGACTTAAAAAGATATATTTATTTTGGTTATAGCATAGTGAATCGTTATCTACTGCTGCTAATTCTGTTGGACAGCAAAAGGCGTAGTTGCCTTGCTACATATTATGTCTACATTCCTGCTTCATGACGATTTATAGAATTCTTTCATTGGTCTTATATGCCTAAAGTATTACCTGAAATACTTGTAGTTGAATTTGGGGTTAAATTTCGGTTGAACCCATATCTGAAGCAATATTCTAATGAAAGTACCTAAAAGGGAGAAAAAAGGGTTATTGTAGGAAAGATTACCTCGTAGACAGGTCATTACTTTTTTAACTTTGTGAGATTTCATCTTCCCGAAATCTGACATTCTAATAACTGGGAAATGTGAAGATGGGGGTATAAATAGAAATTTGTTTACAAATGGTTGGGTAAGCATTTTTAGTTTAGAATCATCCTCTTGTTTCCCAAAGTTATGAAATGTTACCGTCTCTCTTCATATACCTTTCTTTAAAGGAAAAATAACAGTTCAGAGTCTCTTTAGATACTTATAATCTTCACTTTTAGAGTCTTCTCCTTTCTCAGACAGTGTGTGTTAGTCTAGTGAACCGTTGAGGAGATTTATATGGCTTTTTGATGATAAGTTATATCTATGAGGGGGAGTTATATGTATTTGCATGTCTTTGTCAGTTGATTATGCTGTTTGAAAACAAAGTAAATAATTCTTGCATTTCTGCTGAAAGAAAGGCAGTAAACTGTCACTATGACAGTTGCTTTTATAGATTCTTTTTTCTGTTTGAACCATTGAATATTCGAATTCTGATTTAGAGCTGTTTGGATTGACTTTTGGCTTATAAAGCCATAAGTTAGGATTTCTAACTTATGCCTTTTGGCTTATTTTTGTTATTTTACCTTAAAAATAAGTGCTTATAAACACTTTTTAACTTTACCCAAACACTTCAAAACTGCTTAAAAGCTATTTTGGCTCAAAAGCACCTAAAATAAGCCAATCCAAATGGAAACTTATCAAGGGGAAAATATTTTTGGAATTCTCCATTAGAGAAGGTACCGTACAAAGCTGCAGTTTGAAGGATATCAATACTAAAAATAGTCATAGTATCAAATATTTCAACTGTTTAGATATTTGGTTAATTTCATCAAAATTGGCAGAACTTGAGAATGTAGTAATGGAACTTTTAGGAAATAAGCATATAAGCTTCTCAAGTTAGTCTTTCATTCTTTTGATTGTTTAAGCTTTCGAATTTTCACTTGTAATCATTTTTTGAAACTTAATTTGGTATTTCCATTCAAAGTTTGTTAAAATTGAGGGTAAACAGGTAGTTTCGATTAGGAAAGGTAATGATAAAGGTACAACAGAAGAGGGTGTAGGAGTCGTTAAAAGGAAACTGAAATAAGAGAGCAAGAAACGAAAGATTAGTGAGAAGAGGGGAAAATGGAAAATAGAACCCCCCAAAAAGGAAGAAAACAAGATTAGGCGAAGCAAGGAAAAAAGGAAAAAAACAAAGAAAAGAAAATTAACATAGCACTCGACTATTTCACTGCTTCCTCCCACCAGTGCTTAGGTAGATAGGAAAAATTTACAGTGTTTTTTGTGAACCCTGGTCTCCATTGTTTGCACCAACTCCCATCGACCACTTGGCCGCACTATTGGATGCTATTTGTTTCCATATATATCTTCACCTTTTATTTCACCAGCGGGAACTCGGGACGTACACATTATACAAAGGAAAATATGTTCTAGTGGTTCAATTTGAGCACATCAGGTGACGAGATTGTCCATCTGTTCCCTGTCCGCTCTTTTAAGCTTGCCCTTCTGTTTAAGTGTAATAAGTATATTGTATCTCAGGAGGTGTACTTTAAGCTGTTCATCCTGAGCAGCCTTTGTTTTGGTTTGTGTTAATTTGTTAAATGTTGTAGATATTTCTCTCCCTCTCCAGATCCCACCATGCAATACTAATGTTGTACACCCCCAGGTTTGTGTTCCGTAGTTCCAGCTCTGCTATAGGGTGGGCGCGAAATAACAAGTACTTTCATGTGCTCTCAAGTGGTGTCGAACGAGATGGATGGAAGTTTGTACTCCTCGCCCGTTTTTCACCTATACCTTCTTATGTCATCAACTATGCCTTGGCAGCAACCAATGTTAGATTCTTCCTGGATTTCCTTCTTCCAACAGCAATCGGCTGCCTGCCAATGATCCTACAGAACACATCTATTGGCAGTCTAGCCGGTGCTGCTGTATCATCCGGCTCTGGATCTAAAACATCCAATTTACGGTCATACATCTTTCCTCTTCTTGGAATCTTAGCGAGTATCCTCATATCTTTGCGTGTGAAAAAGTACTCCAAGGATATCGCAGTTGCTGAGGCAGTTCCTAAGGATGATAACAACAACAATAGATTGTCTGAAAGGAAGAAAGAGAAAGGCGCAAAGAAACGGTGATGTATCATTTATAGGTTTTGCTTTCCTTCTTTCCCTCTTCAAATTCCGCCCTTGATGATGGTCGAAAGGGAGGGATTTATCGAGCCACGGCTAACATAGCCGTGGTTCCGTTGCAAAGAAAGAAAATGAATTGGGATGAGAGCATGATTTTTTCCCAAAAGAAGTTGATAATTATTTACCTTCCCTACATTATGGTCAAGAAATTTGATGTTAGTTTGTAGACAAAATCAATTCTTGAAAGCAAAGAGACTATGACTGCCATTGGTATAGAGATTTAATCTTAATGGTTAAATGGTTTATATTCTCTTCAGTATTCATTTTGTTTTTTTTTTTTCTTTTTTGCTTATGGGGCTTGATTCTTGAGACGAGGGTTTCCCTGAAACAACCTCTCTACCTCTATGAGGTAGTGGTAAGGTCTGCGTACATTTTTCCCTCCCCAGATTCCACTTGTGGAATTCCACTGGGTATGTTGTTGTTGTAGTATTCATTTTGGTTTACCATGTAGAAAGTAGCTTGAATGGTTTATTCATTTAGTTTCTTGCGTTTGTTATCTGTTACCAGTTGTTGTTTGTTATGTTCAGGTGATCGCACTAATGTTCTTTGCTTGTATGCTCCGCACTGCTTATCTGTCAGTTACTATGTTTTCTTCATTGTCGTTTTCCCTTTTCATTACCCCTTTGATTCACTTCACTAGAGCCGAGGGTCTTTCAGAAACTATCCCTCTACCTCTAGGAGGTGGGGTATAAGATATTCCTATTAGATCTCAAATATCCGGAGTTTGTTTTTGTATATCATATGGATGATCCGATTCACAACAGATCCTATGGTTGAAGACATGGTCTCTCTGGATCCCTTTGAATTTAATAGATGGAATAACTTCGACCTAGTCAAGTTTGTGTTCTTGGTTTGTTTAAAATATCGGATAAAGTTGTCTAAATGTGATTAGGAGGTCACAGGGTCAAGCCTTGGAAGTAGCTTCTGGCAGAAATGCAAGGTAAGGTTGTGTACAATAGATCCTTGTGATTGGACTCTTTCTTGGATCATCTGCATAGCGGGAGTTTTAATGCATCGGACTATCCTTTGAGCATCAGATCTTTTCAGGACCTATGTATAACGAGAGTTTAATACACCAGACTCTTTTCTTCATATAGTTAAGACAACTTAAAGACATGATATGTAGTCATGTTAAAGTAATTAGCACTTTGGAATTATGAACCTTCTAATTGCAGAAAAGATAATGGTGGAGTATTAATTAATTGATGCTATTTTAGTGCTTAATTGATTAATTGGTTTAGGCAAATATCACACTGGCACATGAAGATGTCAGTGTTTAATTAACCATAACTTAATCCATCTTTAATCTTATACTATAATACTATTCTCCAAATTATTTTTCAAAATTTAATACTAAACTTCAACTATTAGGGATAGTACAGTAAAACAGCTATATCAATAATTATTTTTTTAATGAGTGTGACAAATCAAATAGTGTCAAGTAAAAATGAATGAAGGAAGACAAGTTAGGTTAATTTGTTTCGCTTCGATCCATACAAGATCATAGTGTCTGATTATTAATGTGTAGGACTTACCTTTGAATCTTGGTGATACTTTCTTATAATACACGACTTCAAATACGAACCTCCATTTTATCCATTGGTACCTTGCACCTATATGTTGTATGATGTCCTTGTCAATCTTCGCACTATCTTTGATAGTCGACTCAAAATACTTGAAACTTTCTTTCTTTTGGATGATTGCGTGGGTACGCATCTCATGTTCGTTCCAATCTCACGTATTACATCATTATTGGATTTACACTTCAATTATTCTGTCTTGACTTTGCTCAACTTGAAGCCACCTGACTTTAGAGTTTGTCTCCAAACCTCCAACTTCATACATCCTCGTCAATCTTCCCACTATCTTTGATAGTAGACGCAAAATACTCGAAACTTTCTTTCTTTTGGATGATTACATGGGTATCGCATCTCACTTTCGCTCCAGTCTCACTTGTTACATCATTACTGAATTTACACTTCAAGTATTCTATCTCGACTTTGCTTAGCTTGAAGCCACTTCCAGCTTTAACATTAATTTCGTCACGAATCTTGTCAATCAAAATTATTTCATCTGCAAAGAACATACATCACCGCACTTCATCTCGACTTTGCTTTAATATATAGATATATAAAAATATTTGTGTTCATGTGATATGTGTTGTTTGTGTAATGAGATTTACATCCATGATGCTGCATTAAATGGCAAACTAAATATTTATGAATATTCCCAAATTAAATATGAATTTTTAACTTAATTAATGTGATTATTATTAATTGTGTTCTGTTGTAATAATTGATATATAATATATAGTTACAACTGTTGCCAGACATGGCACATGTCATGTGCTATTATAATCTGCTGCCTTGCTTTTTGGGAAATGAAAGCAAGAATTATTTTTGGCAGATACGTGAGTCGGAGTTTGATTCAAGATTTAAATTTAATAGATTCAATCGATACAATATTATCTTAAATGCACTTTTATAATTACGTATAAAAGAATTACAAAATCGACGATTCGACCTTCATATCACTGGTATTTAGGGTTATTCGTATTGGTTATCAACAGTTTATATATATATATATATATATATGTGCGTGCATGTATGAAAAATAATTTTTGACCTACATAATTCATATAGTTTTTTCATATACATAATATAATTTTTTAGTGATAGGTATTCATTCAGCTGGCCACCCTTCGTTATATATGACTACGCCACTGTATGTGTATATATATATATATCGTTCAGTCACTTGACGGTAAGGAAAGGACTTCCAAGGCTTGATCTAGGTTGTGTCCCATGATTTGGTAGAATACACTTCCAAAGTCTACATACAGACTAGGACTCGTGTTAAAGGAGTTTTAAGCGTGAGCTAACACTCATGCAGCGACAAGGATCTGCAACTCATGTAAATACATTGATTTTTTATTTGTCCCGCATATCACTATATATTTTTACGAATTTTATTGATAGGTATAAAATATTAATTTAAAATCGAATAATTCAATATAATTAAATTTTAAATTTTGAATCTGTCCCGATAGAAGAGTAGCACATAGTAACATGTGCACGTGCGTGCGATGCTAGTCATTGACCTTTGGAGACTTTCGAGATACGAATAATGTGCATACCATTAATTACATTATCAATTGCTCATCAATTTTTTTTAAAAAAAATATTTTAATAGTATTTGGATAAAATAAATAAAAATTAATTTTAAATACTTGATTCTAAGCCAAAATTATGAAAATAAGATAAAAGTCATCGGTTAAAATTCGCAGACGTTTACCTTGTAATTCACATGCCAGAAGTCAATACAAACGAAACATAAGCAATATTCTTAATGAGTATACCAAGTACTTGTTTGGTGCGGTGGATAAAAGATTTCAGAGCTTTTTCCTAACTTTGTCCGTGTCAATAAATAATTTGAAATACCTTAAATTTTTTAAAAACAGGTCCTAGTCAAATAGCAATGATTTGAAGCACTTCTTTTTACATTGTTTCTGAATACAGGATTTTTAATTCTAACAAAAAAGGGAGGGAAACAAATACTCAATTTAAAGTGAGTAAACAGAATTCCATACTCGATGATACATATAGAATTCTGTCAAAAAATTGTATTCGATGAAAGTCGTATGTATGATTAGGAGAGAGATCTTTCACATCTGGATTAATTTATTCTGTAGTAATTAGTGCCGAAATTATCTATCCCGATGATTTATTCTAAAGTATTAATTAATTGGGACAGCTAGTTTTGGGACTGTCAAAGTTGCATTAATTTTCAAGTTTGGGGAGCTATATATAATAGCATAGGACTAGTGCATTTTCTCATCCCAAATAAAGGTCCAAATAAATCTCTATTTTTTAAAACTAATTTGTGCTCTATAAAAAGAGCAAAATTATAATAAAAACATATATCATGGACTTCAAATGGATGATGATATTGGTGGTGTGTTTGTTATTATTGTTAGAAGGAGCAATGGGAGCTAAGCCTAATAAGCCAATTGATGTTCCATTTGGTAGAAATTATGAGCCTAGTTGGGCTTTTGATCACATCAAATATCTCAATGGTGGCTCTCAGATCCAGCTTTTTCTCGATAATCGCACTGGTAATGATTTTATTGAATGTGTTTTGTTCGTTGCTTTTGTTGTTGTCCTTATGGCTTCAATATTACTGCATTTTCAGTTGTGTTATTTGTTCATTATTTCTATTGTTGTCTTTTCATTGTTTTCATCATGGCTTCGATATAACTGTGTTTTCAGTTGTGTTACTTGTTCGTTGCTTCTGTTGTTGTCTTTTCATTTTTTCATCATGGCTTCAATATTACTGCGTTTTCAGTTGCGTTATTTGTTCGTTATTTCTATTGTTGTCTTTTCATTGTTTTCACCATGGCTTCAATGTTGTCATGTTTTCAGTTGTGTTATTTGTTCGTTGTTTCTATAGTTGTCTTTTCATTGTTTTCATCATGGCTTCAATATTACTGTATTTTCAGCTGTGCTATTTGTTCGTTGTTTCTATTATTGTCTTTTCATTATTTTCATCATGGCTTTAATGTTACTGTGTTTTCTTTACGTACGTGGTTTTTGTTATATTTTACTTGAGTCGATGATATATCGAAAACAATCACTATGCTCTCACAAGATAGAGGTAAGACTACATACACAATACTCTTTTCAGATTGCACTTAAGAGATTATAATATTGAATATGTTATTGTTATTGTTATCGCTTATAGTTTTCATTGAACAATTTTGACATAACTTTGGAGTTACTCGTTCCAACTTCTAACATTTTGATGTTATTATTCAATATGCTGTGAAGATGAAAAAAAAATAATTAGAACATATTTTAATTTGCTAATATTTTTATACTTTTCATAAATTTAATAGAATACTTTTAGATTTGCTAATATTATTAATAAGTTTAATTTATATTTTTTTCAATTTTTAAAAAAAATATTTTAATATTTATTTTGTGATTTTTTTTAATAGGTACTGGCTTTCAATCAAAAGGATCTTACCTATTTGGCCATTTTGCTATGCACATAAAAATGGTTGCTGGTGATTCTGCAGGCACTGTCACTGCTTTCTATGTAAGTTAATAAAATATATTAATAGTTAATTAATTATATTTCAATCTTAAATAAATTAAAATTGACTATATAAAAATGATATGTCACACATTTCATTGTAATGTAAATTAAGTCTAAACAAATTGAATATTCGAAGTATTTATCATAATAATTTGAGTTTGGGACAAATTATCCTTTCTCATTCAGTATTGTTTCACTGAAATTCTTTTAAATATATAATCATTTTATTGTATCAAAATTATTAAAATTAGTTTTTTGTAACAGAAAAGATCACTCAACTTTTTTCTAAATATTACAAAAAGTTGTCAGACAGAAATAAGAATGACTTTTTAATACGTATATAAAAAATTATTGATACTAAGTTAAAGCTCAATGATTTTCTTCTTTCATTACCAAAAAAAGATGAGTCGACTGATTTTTTGTGATACTCGTATACAATTGACCTCCTGTATAATATTGTCATTGCAGTAAAGTTTAACCACCAAGTTCGGAATGTTAATTATTTTTGTAATTTATGCAGCTATCTTCCCAAAATTCAGAACATGATGAAATAGATTTTGAGTTTTTGGGGAATAAAACAGGAGAACCATATATTTTACAAACAAATGTATACACTGGAGGAAAAGGTGACAAAGAGCAAAGGATTTACTTATGGTTTGATCCAACAAAAGAATATCACACTTACTCTGTCTTGTGGAATCTTCACCAAATTGTGTAAGTAATTTTTTTGCTTTTTTTTAAAAATAATTATTTAATATTCAAAAATTAGAGTAGTAGGTTAATTGGCAGGGTTAGGCGGATGCATGGGTTAGGTGGAGGACGTGTTTTCTTTTTCTTCCCAGGAAACAGCCTCTCTACTTCTATGAGGTAGTGGTAAGGTCTGCGTACATTCTATCCTCCCCAGACCCCACTTGTGGGATTACACTGGATATGTTGGTTGTTTTTTTTTTTAATATTAAAAAATTACTAACTCATTTAATTTATGTTTGTGTCGTAAGAAATACATTTAAGAGGAAAGTGCTTCTTATTAGGAGTTTTTCGCTCTTTTAGAGGTTAAACTTGATTAAATTTAAATTGATTGAATTATGATCTGTCTATTAATTTGACACAATGAATTAAACTTGAAATGACTCATCAAACTAGTTGGTTAAACTAGTCAAAATGTAACTCAAACCTACAAATTCAAAATTGGAAGATTGAGAATTATATAGATCTTGAAGTTTCAAATTACACAAGTGAAATTTTAGGTCATGATCCAGCTCTTTAATTCCCTTGTGGATTTTGAAAGTGCGAGATGAAAGAATGACTATGTGTAATTTTTTAACAATAAAATTTTGATACATTCACAATATAAGTCACCTGTTTGAGTCACGAAAACAATAACTAACGTTGCATTTCAATAGGCTGTTTACATCACAAACCTTTAGCTACATCCTTCTTCGATCAGTTCTGCATGAACATGAAATATTTTATGTTTCGAGTTATAGGATTTTGAAAATGCGAGATGAAAGAATGACTATGTGTAATTTTTTAAAATAAAATTTTGATACATTCACAATATAAGTCACGTGTTCGAGTAACGAAAACAATAACTAACGTTGCATTTCAATAGGTTGTTTACATCACAAACCTTTAGCTACATCCTTCTTCGATCAGTTCTGCATGAACATGAAATATTTTATGTTTCAAGTTATAGCTATTTGATCCGTTCAACTAAATTTGATCCCAACCTGTTCATTTGACATCCGTGTAGATTCTTTGTGGATGAGTACCCCATAAGAGTTTTCAAGAACAACAAGAAGTTAGGTGTCAAATTCCCATTTGACCAACCAATGAAGATATACTCAAGTCTATGGGAGGCAGATGATTGGGCAACAAGGGGTGGACTTGAAAAAATTGATTGGTCCAATGCACCTTTTGTTGCCTCTTATAGGGGCTTTCACATTGATGGTTGTGAATCTTCTGTCAATGCAAAATATTGTGCTACTCAAGGCAAAAGTTGGTGGGATCAAAAGGAATATCAAGATTTGGACAAAACTCAATGGAGACTTTTAAGAAGAGTTAGGGACAAGTATACTATTTATAACTATTGTACTGATAAAAAGAGGTACCCTACAATTCCACCAGAGTGTAGGAATAATAGGGATGTCCCAAGAAAACCATCAAAGAAAAATTGAGTTCGGACTCTTTTAAAATGTCGTTGAACGTGTGTAGACGATCCACTAAAAGTTATGTATTTCAGAGGGTTTGATACTGATACGACAATTATGCATGAATGGTATAATATTGTGTGGTGTGTGTGGATTATCCACTTAAAGTTATGCATTTCAAAGGGTTTGATACTGATACAAATACGATAATATTAGAGTTTATGTATGAATGGTATAATATCGCGTGGGTGTAGTAAGTCTACTATAATATTTCAATCATAATAATAATAATTGTTTCTAATTTATTCAAGAAGGAAACATACCATCGTCATCTACTTTTTTATTTTATTTTTATTTGATCATTGATGAATTCAAACAAAACTTGAGTTCTGACTCTTCTAAAATATTGTTGTTGGACGTGTGTGGACGTTCCACTAAAAGTTATATATTTCTAAAATATTGTTGTTGGACGTGTGGACGTTTCACTAAAAGTTATATATTTCAGAAGGTTTGATACGAATACGATAATGTTAGAGTTTACGCATGAATGGTATAGTGTTGTGTGGTGTGTGTGGACGATCCATTGAAAGTTATGTATTTCAAAGGGCTTGATACGAATACAATAATCTTAGAATTTATGCATGATTGGTATAATATTGTATGGATGTAGCAAGTCTAGAATTATAACATTTCAATAATAATAATAATTGTTTCTATTTATTCAAGAAGGAAAAATACCACTATCAACTACTTTTAACGGGGGAGCGTTACCTATCAATATTCAGGGAAGGAGCTACATTCATTCAAGGGTGATCAGATGAACATTCTTCATCGGAAAACTTTTTTGAATATATAGGTTAAATATAAATATTTTGTTGAACACCTTTGATACAAAAATCACTCATACATGTTCTAAAAATATGAATATCCTTGACAAAAATGCTGATTCCGCTACTGTCAATATCAAAATCTCTTATTATGAACGAAGGATTCACTCAGAGGTGAATTTATGATTTATGTTTAATAAGTTTAAATTTTAAGATCATTAGAGTTAAACTCATTTTTAGTTTTAGAATTATAGGTTAAATTTGTTTAGAAAGTTGAACTTCCTACAAAGGGAGGACCTTTTTTAAATTATTATTTTTATATTTCTTTAGATTAGACTTTTTGTAAATGAATAAACTTTTTCTTTCCTACTATTTCATCACTATAACTTTTGATATTTTAATCGTTGAACTAATTTTGTCTTTACATAATGGTTTTGGTGGTGGATATAGATGTCCACCTACTTTGTCAACTTGAATTGTATATATATAATATAATAATATAATAATATGAAATTACTAAGACTTAATATTGATTTGTAGTTTCATGTTTTTCGATTTCGATTATTATATGATATTTCTTGTATCTTGATTATCATATTATTTTGTTGTAATTTCTGTATGTTACTATCTGTTGTTTCTTATACATCTGTTACCTTTTTTAGGGGACCATTTTTCCTTGAGCTGGGGTCTAAGGGTATGTGTGTATATTGGTTTTTCGTTTCGTGTTTTTCGATTTCGATTACTATATCATATTTCTTGTATCTTGATTATCATATTATTTTGTTGTAATTTCTATTATGTTACCATCTGTTGCTTCTCATACATCCGTTGCCTTTTTTGCTTGAGTTGGGGTTATAAGGGTAAATTTTTGCATATACTCTATTCTCTCCGAAAATCTCATCGTGAAACTATAGTGGATATGTTTGTCATAATATTTGTACATTATAGTGTCCAAAATGACTAAGTCCTACCAAACGAACCATACTACATAAATTGGAACAGATGTTAATGCTCGTAAAACTAGAATATTTATGATGAATCTCCAGAATACTGAACGTGTTAGTTGTTATATCGAACATGAACAAAGAAAATTAGATAATATAAGATTCATATAGCCGACTCCAACTGGTCGGAATCCAATACAGCAAGTAGTGTGCTGAGAGCAAATCTCAGTGGACCTAAAACTAATAGTGCAGTTTTCCAAAGAGAAAATCTTCATTGTCCTCTGAGGTAATACCTCTGCTGCTGCTTCTATGAGCAGATTTCTCATTCATAAAAACCGCGATTCTGTCAACTGATCGAGCTGATAAAATATGGTGTGTGTGTGTTTCGTGCACTCGTAAGTCAATTATACATATACATAAATTTACATATAGAGAGAGTGTCACGAGTAAGACGGAGAGATTTGCCTCGTACTAAGCTTTGAAGTTCCATTCCGCGGAAAAATGCTTTCAGCGCCTCAGCATGCCGGTTATAGATCTCTTTTACTTCCTAGGTCCAACACCAATCATTGTGAGCTGCAAGAAATGGAATGTATAGTTAGAGGACACTATTGAAAGATTGGAAATTCATCGATTGGATATGTTTTCGAGTCCAAGTGTTTGTTTACTCACAATGTTATTTTCAGGCCGCCTCCAATAGAATCCCTGCAAGATAACAGGCAGGATGTTGCACGATACAAGAACGTATATCAGCAACGCATTCGTTCCCATCCATTTCAGTACTGTGGTCCAGTGTCTATAGCCCCACACATCAACCTATAGAGAGAACAAAGCTTTTAGCTATGTAACCAAAGAAGGTAAACTACGACGAAAAAAAGACCAAAAGTGCTTCAAAACTACATTGCCGGGGGAACTAGGGTAGCGGAAGGGGGTTCGTCAAAAAGTTGCTCCATATATACAGGGTCAAATTTTCTATGTATATATAGCAGATATAGAACCCGTCTTTATATTTTGAATTCCCTAAGTGGAAATCCTAGTTCAGCCACTACACGGTAGCTTGTAAATCTGAAGTACCTGGACCGAGGAACTTCTTTTCTTAAATAGTGACTCGTAGACAATACTCCCTCCGCCCAAATTTATGTGACGGTTCAGTTTAAGAAAGTAAAAAAAGTATTTTGATATGTAGGTAAGTACCAAACTTCTCAAGCATTGCGCCATTGAAGCAAGAAATCCTTGGGGTCAATGGCACAAGGTTCGAAACTAAGTTCTAGGAGAAGTATTTTGAAATATACAATCAGATACCAAAACGGAACTCCGTGGCTATGCCTTACTGATAGCATGTTCAGATAATGTTCAAGGAAAGACGAAAAAAGATGAATAGTCACTAACCATCACATAGACTGCGGTGAACAGAAAGCCAGCAGCGCCAGCAGTAATACACATATAACTGAAGGAGTACAAAACCTTGTTTACGTGAATCCCTAAACAAAGTAAATAAAAAAGAGAAGTTAATACTGTGTATGTGTTCTCTTCGGGAAAAATAAAACAGGAACTTGAAAGAAAATCCTACCAAGGCAGTCACATGTTAGACCCAACAGTACGAGACAGGAGGATGGTATCAACCACTGTTGAATTCTAACTTTATGATCCTGGAACACATTAGGATGGGAAGCGAAAAAATGTGTGAGCTTCTCATACAAAGACGGAAAAGAATATTAGACAAAACGAGAAAGCAGAAAATGCTTACCTTGAAATGGACGATGATGTGTCCAAAATGCAAACCGATGAAGCAAGTTACAATAGCCATCAATGAGCTACAACAAAGTCAAATGAGCTTAGCTGACAAATTGCAACCAAAGATAAGAGAGGAGAAAAGGAAAGGGGCTCGGTGGAGTGACACATCTGGCAAATAACAAAAGACATTTGATGTAGCAATGACAAACCTCATAAGTCCTTCTGGGTCGAAAGGGGCTTGACACCATGATGGAGCATCTAGAGGAAGGGGACCGTAGTTAGGGGAGTTGACACTACATTCCTGTCAAGAAAACAATCAAACGTTTAAACTATCAAGAAATGCCAAAAACGTAGAGTAACAGGAAGAGAAACTTTTGAAATACTAAGGAATTCAAGAGAATACTTTTGATCGTCCATAAATGGCTCTTGTATATAAGTGTTGAATACCCAATATTTTTCGATCGATCATTCCAACAGCATTACATGCTGGTCCACTGTCTCCCCGTACACCACATTTCACCTTCAAAGGCAACATAATCATGTTAAAGAATTCCATCATTTTCATTCGTAGAAGGAAAACTAAAATAGACAGCTAAGTGCAGTGAACAACTTACTTTAAATATCTTTGCTTCCAAGGAAGATACGTCCATTGGCATCTGATACTCCCAGTCAGGAACATATAAACCGTAGAACAAAGAAAGGTATAAAGCAGTAACCATAATAGCCATGGCCCTGGAAAAACCAAAATGAAAGGAAAAAACCGAAATGATTAAACACATTCTTTTTTTCTTTTTGAGAAGAATAATGGAGATTATGCATTCTAACATTAAAAAAAATTCGACAGAAGCATAGAGCTTTAGAAAAAGTCCAAAAACCACCTCATTCGCAGCTAAACCATGAAATAAACCATGGTTCATCAATATCCATTTGTCTTCCTTTTTCAAGGAAACAAAGTTACTAGCTTGCTATCTGGTAATAGAAAGCTTCACATGAAGTTACTTCGACTCACGGTCTTCGTCAATAATGTAACACTTGAAAGTGCAGATTTAATAAGATGGCTCTTTGTCCATTCAACAATCTATTTGTATTGTATTTATTTTTACTTAAGTTATTAGACAAACTTTCTATCATATGTGTTAATTTTATTGTATTTACATCCTGTTATGTGTTTTTTATTATTAGTCGCTCTTTCTGTTCCCTTTCCTTCCTTTTTGTCATATCTAGTTTATTTTGCTTATGGGTTTTTGAGACGAAGGTTCCCAGGAAACAACCTCTCTACTTCTATGAGGTAATGGTAAGGTCTGCGTACATGAGGTTCCACTGGGTATGTTATTGTTGTTGTATGTTATTAGACAAACTACCGATCATACCGTTGATATGTAGACACTCACATCTCACCTGAGATGACCACACACCATTATATATGATGTGGCATTAGTAGCCATTCTAATCCACTATTTATAACTACCTTATTTGGAATGAATGCATACGTCAAATTGGCTACACTAATTTCATTCTCGCGCTATTTATCACTTCAATAAGCTTGTGAACATTTTGTTTAAAAGATCATATTGTTAAAATTTATACACCTTATTTAACCGAATAAGCACATATTAGTTTTTTTATCGTTGAAAATAACCACATGTTGTTGTTGATATATTATCAAGCTAAGCAAGATATATTGATGAAAAGTTAGCAACGATACTACTGCTATGGGGCAAATAGTTTAGATAATCTTTATCGAAATGGATCGTCAACAGATTGAGAACTCACCATTGTTGATGGTATCTCTTCAACAATGATTGTCCTGAATTGACTTTATTATCGCCCTTGAGCCAGATTTCACACAATGCTGCCAACAAAAATGATATTGCAATTCTCTGAGGAAGAAAAAGAAAAAAAAAATTATCCACTTGAACAACAAGAGAAATATAAAACATAGTTCAAAAGTCATAATTATCCCCTTTTCTTTATACCACCAACTGACGAAACCAAAAAGATTATTTTGGCTTCATACCTGCAATATACCCATCCATCTGATTCTCTCAACATCCACTCCATAAGTTAGATTTTTGATACCGTGAAAATAGCCTCCTGTTTAAAGAGGGGGAAAACATGTAACTGTCATACTTGCAACAAGCGATGAATCTAATAGATCAAACAATTTTTCCCACTGCACGGCAAACTAATAAAAAGCTGTTGAAATTAATTAAACTAATAAAAAGCTGTTGAAATTAATTAAGTTAGACACAGGACTAAAGAAGAACACCTTGAAGAAAGAGTCCGAGAATGAGAAGCTTAAGCGCACGGCGCACCGCTTTTACAGTTGCAGTCATTCTGCAAGGCATGTTCTGTATAACCCAAAAGAATTTCTATAAGCATGAGACGCAAAAATATCTTAAACGTCGATACAATAGATTACAAAAACAGCTCAACCAATATTAAATCGTAAGAAGTGTCCTTTATTTCATGATTCACAGCTTGTCCATATACAAAATGCATAGATACTAGAGATAAAATTTGCTACAAAAGTTAAAATCAATATCTACATTTTGTTGTGGCTCAAACAGACAACTGCAAATAAATAAATCCAGAAACAAAACATAGTTTACAATCTGAAATTTGTCTGGAACATATTTACCTTGTATGCAAGTGCAAGTGACACTCCAACAATGAAGAGGAAAAATGGCATGACAAAATCTGCGAGGGTTATACCACTCCATGGTGAATGATTGATAGCAGGATAAATTCCACCAGCGTATTCCACAAATATCATTAACTGCAGAAAGTGCACCAGAAGCAAAAGAGAATAAGACGATAACCGTAAAGGAAAAGAATCAAATTGCTCAATCACGTTTGGGGATTAGTTTCACATAAACAATAAATGAGCAATCATACTCCCTCTTTCACATACACAAAAAGCATGACTACGATTGTCATATTTCCCCTTCATTAATAGTCCCTCGTTTCAAAAAAAAAAATGACCCACTTTCCTTTTTAGTCTGTTTTGAAAAGAATGATCTTTTTCCTTTTTAGGCAACATTTTAATTTCAACTTTCCACGCGGCATGTTTAAGGCCACAAGATTAAAAGGCATTTTGGTACATTGGACATAACTTTAATTTACAATCACAAAATCAAAAAGACTTATTTATTTTCTTAAACTTCATGCCAAGTCAACTAGGTCATTCTTTTTTAAACGGAGGGAGAATATAATATCTCTGCCTGGTAAGCCATGTTCAGTTATATCTCCCTTAATCCAATTTTCTCATCCCTATCCTGTATCCCCGAAATGGTAAATTTTCCTCAATTTCCCACAAATATTTGGGGCCAAAACAGGATGACTTGATTTAAACATAATACCTTTTCTTGAAGCCATTTAGGTCTGAACCATCACGATATCTTTTAATACAATTTTCGCACATACTTTACAAGTTGCAAATATGCATGTGGAGTGTGTTTCTCAGATTAAAATTCGATCCTTAAGTCTTAAGCACCACCCAAGTCCCTATCTTTTCTTCCAACTCAAGTTCATATTTTTACAAGTCAAAACAACTTAGACCACCCTTAACACCCAAGTCAAAGAATAATGAGCCAGTTGTAACTTGTAACACATATCTATGTAGCAAGCAACAGGCATACTCTAGGAACAATCAAAATAAACAAATGACAAATTTGGAGGAACCACACAAAAAAGCTATGAACTTTACTCAAATGCAAAGAATTCCAACACAAGAAAATGACAAAAGAAAGAGACCAAAATAGAGAAGAGTCAACAACACCCAAACAACAAAATTTCCAGAATCTGGAGTGCCACAGAGAAAGAAAAAGACAATAATATGTCCATTGAATATTCAACTAAGATTCAATCCCAAACTAGTCCTCATATTATGAAACCTTTTATATAGGTGCTGGTAATATGGACTTTAACAAAAACTACAAAAAGAACACAACAACAACAAACCCAGTGGAATCCACAAGTGGGGTTTGGAGAGGGTAGAATGTACGCAGACCTTGCCACTACTTCATAGAAGTAGAGAGGTCGTTTCTTGGAATCCTCGTCTCAAAAATCCATAAGCAGATATGACAAAAAGGAAAGGAAAGGGAACAGAAAGAGCAACTAATAGCGAAAAGCACGTGACTGTATGTAAATATGATAAAATTAACACATATACGACAAATAGTGGCAAATTCAACTTTTTGTTAAAAATAGAGTTGATAAGAAATTACCCAAAAGAAAGAAACTAAAAATAGACAAGACTCAAGAGTCAACAACATCCAACAAAACCAAAAGGAGAAAAACAACCCCCAACAAGAAAATTTTCAGGATCAGCAAATCCACTTGAAGAGACAACAATATATGTACATTGAATCAACAACAACATCCTCAGATCTTACCACTACCTTAGTGTATACAAGTCATGATAGAAAGGAAAATACCAAGATAAACAATATGCACATTGAATCATTCATCTAAAACTCAATCCCAAAACAAGTCATCACAAGCTATATGAATCTTGAAATCTATCTAGCAATAAGCACATCAACAAAAGATTACTGCCAACAACAACTACTACTACTACGCCTCAGTCTCAAACAAGTAAACGAGATATTACCGCGACAGTGATCCCGCGAAAAATGTCAAGAGACAGCACACGACCACTGCCACCAGTGGATGAAGAACCAGTCTTAGACCTACGAAAATGCTGTCCAACATGATCTACACTTGATTTAGGCAATGTGGACAAAGGAGATGTTGATGATACAGCAAATTTCTGAAAAGACAACTCTAAATCATCATTATTTGTTGCATCACTTGTAATAACCTCAATCCTAGGAGACAAATGCTTAGTTTCTCCTTGAACTTGAACATCCCCTTGTTGTGGATCCCATCTTAATCTTGCATCATTTTTCTCTCTAATTAGTTGATAAGATCCCATTTTCTCAAAACAAATAAAGAAAATGTAGCTTATACCCTGTATCCAATTTCCACCCCAAAATCCTAATTTTACACCATTTTCCCCCCAAATCAAGATTTTTCAAACCAACAAAGCAACACCCTTTTCACTAATCTGCTTAAAACTTGCAAAGATTCTATCTTTTAATGGTGCTGATTCTTGCAGAACAAAATCTTCACTCCCTTCATTGTCACTGCATCAAAAAACAATAAAAATCAAATCTTTTTGTGTTATTTTCTTTCCAAAAACAATAAAGACAACATATAACAACAAAAATCCATAATGGGTATCTAAAATAAGCAGAAAAAAAAAGTACCTCAATTCAAGAACTCACCCACCACCAACAAAAAAAAATTTGCAAGAACCAGCAAAGGACAATAATGTATGTTGGAGTAAATGAAAAAAAAAAAATTTTTTTTCTCAACCCTTGGTTTTACACAAATATCAAAACATAGTAAAGGGCATAAATGTTTAATTTGTTTTAGTTTTGTGTAATACAAGTAGACACCTATGCAAATAGAGATATATAGAGAGATAGGGAGAGAGAGGATGAGAGGATGATATGTAAGTGTGTGTCTATGTGTTTATATACAACTCTACCACTTATAAAACATAAAAAAACATTTTCCTTTTTCTTACTATTTAATATTGCTTCGATTAAGGTTGCGAGTTTAAGTTATATATATCGTTATATCAAATAAAAATGATTGAATTAATCTGAATTATGTAAAGTTTATCCATATTACATGTATAATACTTAATAGTTATCATAGTAAAACTAATTAATTGGTATATAAATGTAGAAATTTTAAAATTTGTTTAATATAAAATTTAATAAAACACTTCAATATAAAAATTGAAAAGGGTATTTGAAAAGAAAGTTATATTTAGAATATGTATTTAATTTGGAAATCAAATTAAATTGTGAGTATACTATTATCTTTCCTAAAATGTAATATAATATTTACCATCTTCAAAATTAAATATATTATTAATGAGTCAAGTAAAAGATATTTTGATAATATAAAATATGATTGATATAATAATTTGAACTCTTTCCTTATAAGCCCTTTAATATTATAATTGTACTTTTGACCTTTAAGTTACTATATTATAGTCAATAACATGATTATAATACTATATTTAGTGAACTAAGATTTTAATTTTATAAATTTTAAAATTTTTAATATTGAATATATTATACTTTTAAAGTTATGGTCTTATCGATTTATATATATCATATTATTAATCTTTTATATATAAATTTATATTTTTGACCTTTAAGTTACTATATTATAGTCAATAACATGATTATAATACTATATTTAGTGAATTAAGATTTTAATTTTAAAAATTTTAAATTTTAAAATTTTTAATATTGAATATATTATACTTCTAAAGTTATGGTCTTATCGATTTATATATATATAATTTTATTAATCTTTTATATATAAATTTATATTTTACATTGAAAATAATACATCAACTCAAATTAATAATACACTATAGTTTTTTCCACTCAATAATTAAAATAGAGTATCCATGAATGGTATCCAAGAAAAGCATTGATATTTATGCTTATCTTGTCTACTACACATTGCCAAAGAAAAGATTTCAATAGTGTTGGAATTTGGAACAATTTTTTGAAAAACTCATTAAGAAAATGTGATCATACTATGTATTGGTGAACTCATATAAAATTGTAATGTAATTTTACTTTAAGTTAGTCATATTATTGATCTTGAATTTTTAAAAATATTAATGATTTTTACATCATAGATATAACGAAGTCAATAGTAAGATTAGATTCAGAATACTTATTCAAACGAGGAATAATTAGCAGAGTATCAAAATTCTTTACTCATTCTCAAGATATCAAGAACCCCTACTAACTCTCTCCTGGTGACATTAGACAATATTACCTTATTTGTAGATATTGATCCTATTTTATTTGAAATTAACGAGTATTTTATCTATGGTAAAATTTAGAAAATAGTTAAACATATTTTCTATTTATATGGATGGAGACACACTAGTAATTATCATTTTTGAAATCTTGATTCAAACTTTATATTTTATGTCAAAGACTCAAAATTTCAAAAAAAAAAAAAAAAGTAACTTTTGCTTAAAATATATTCATTAAATTCAGAAATCATATAATTAAAATATATTCATTAAATTCAGAAATCATATAATTAAAATCATCATTATTAAAATTTAAAACTCATATTATTAAGTAAGATCTGTATAAATATAGCAAATTTATATTGTGTATTTATATTTATGAGATATATCACATTTAATGAAAATATTACATATCTCACAAATATAAATACACAATATAAATTTGTTATATTTACACAAATCTTACTTAATACGTATAATAAAAATTCTCGTTCCGCCTCTATATGGACCCTCTAATTCCATCCCCCTTGACCCTACATGTTACAATAACAATTATTATCTTATCTTTCTTGGTAATTTTATTAAAAAAAATTATTTTTTTATTATTTTTGTTTGATGTTAATTTCGTGATATTTTACATATCTCACAAATACAAATACACGATTAAATCTATTATATTTATATAAATCTTACTTAATACGTATAATGAAAATTCTTGTTCCGCCTCTATATGGACCCTCTAATTTCCTCCCTCTTAACCCTACATGTTACAATAAAAATTATTATCTTTCTTGGTAATTTTTTATTTTTATTATTTTTTATTTTTATTATTTTTTTGTTTGGTGTTAATTTGGTGAATATGGGAAGGGAAAAGGAATGGGGTTGGGTGGACGGTGGAGTGGGTGGGGAATAATATGAAAAGTTGTTTGCTTCAAACATGAGAGAATGAATCAAACAACACGTTAAAGTGTGTTAGACAATCACTTAGTTCCGACTCAAGTCTAAATCTATGATACGTATTATTTGTATTCAATTTTAGTTCGTATGTATCATAATTTTTTGAATAACATTATTCGAATTAGAATTATGACTTGAGTTGCGTCGTTTAACATGGCTGCAGACTAAATTGTCTTAGGATTATACAATCGTTATATTAAAATTTCTGAATTGATTTATCTCATCTGAAATATTATTATTATATGAAGTTGAATTGTGCATTATAAATTTTTTTACATTTTTCAGACTTACTTTTTATGTGAGGTTTACTTAAAATGTCATGTCAATCTTTGTTTGACTTGTTTTTCATCACAAGTGTCATAAAAAATGAAAAATCTCGATATTTTTTATATGTGATCTAAATAATATGGGGGGTGGGGGTGGTAGATACAAATTTAAACAAAAAATGATCGTACAGATATTTCGACATACGAGTCTTATCTAATAGATATTTTATATGGGCATTAAAATGATTGGATTTTTTTTAAAATTAATAACTATAAGAATTTTTGTTACAAATCGTACATATATGCGTGTGAAGAAAAAGTCAAAATTTGAAAATATCTCATAATTTCAATCTTACAATGAATTTAATGACATAAAAACTTGAAGAGAAAAGTAAGCAAATACAATACAAATTGAATAGAAGACTTTGTCATAAAATAAATTTATGTACAAAAAAAGATAAAAATATTTATAAAAAATATTTAAATATAATTTTATTTAAAAGAATTACAAAATAAAATTGTAGATCTATGGAATTATTTTATTAGGTCGGCAAAAGCATATGCTTCAATAGTGGTGGCAAAAGTGTTTTATTAGACATGGATCATGACTCTTTTTATGTTTTTTTTTAATTAAAAATAAAAATAAAAGAAAATAAAACATATTTTTTTTAGAAAAAAAATAAAGGCCCTTTTTATATATGTTGCATGCATGACTTAGGCTTTGCCTAAATATTTTTTTTAAACAAAACGATAAGTATTCTATCATTCCTACTAAGAAGTTTCAGATTTGA
>DF357490.1:117807-160135 GCA_000787875.1 Solanum virginianum | reverse complement strand
TACAGAATGTCCAAACAGGTGGCTAAGTTCTAAATACATAACAGAGGTACAAAACACATAGACTTTCTCATAGGACCCAACTCACAGACTATCCACAGACCTCTAATACAGACAAACTGAATCATAAGACGGGCCAGGGGCCCTAACATAATTAGAATGAGAGTAATGCAACCATGTGTACCAAAAGTAGCTCTGAAGTAAAAGAGCTCTTCAACTGCAACTGAGGCCTAAGCTGGAACCTGCTAACCTGTATGACTGAATTTGCGGGCATGAAACGCAGCCCTCCCATAGAAAAAGGGGGTTAGTACAAAGGACGTACCGAATATGTAAAGCAGAATGTACATATAAATACAAGAATAACAAACTGAACATAGATATAGGATGTACATGTAGTCATCAGAGTATCAAACTGAACATAGGCATAGGGTTCACATATAGTTATCAGAATAGTATGCTGAACATAGTCATAGGATTTTATTTTCGTGCATGTGTCCAATTATAGATTCAGCTTATTTCAAAGGGTCAAAGAAACTACTTGTAAATACCAAATGGACCAGAATGATGGCGACCTCTAAACTCGCGCCATCTACTACTTCACCCAGAAAGTTCAAATCCCAAAGTCTCCGACACAAATCCTAAATATAGCTAAAGTGAGCTGAGGCGAACTGTGGCCCAGCACTCACTCGTGAGCCAGGGCGAACTGAGGCCCAGTACTCACATCATAAGATAGGTGAGCCGAGGCGAACTGAGGCCCAGCACTCACGTATCATAATACCAAAATAACATTATGCTGATCAGTGAGTTTGGGCGAACTGTGGCCCATTTGTAAGCAGGGGCAAACTGAGGCCCAGCACTCACACATCAAAATGCCAACATATCCCAAGCCCATCTCCTTATGGTGCCAATTTAAGCAAATCCGGTCCATGAGTAAACCGACCTGCCATATCTGACCTCCTTCGTAATGTACATATAGTATAGCTTATGGCGCACGAACATGACCAGCCCTGGTACCGATGAATGAATATATAGAGGCCCAAACTGAACAGAGCAGATCATATGTATAAATAAATCATTTCTTAACTCTAAATTGGTAACCTTTTTACTTGGCAAGTTCAAATATGGTTTTATGTTCATAATTGGGAAATAAACTTTATTTGTACCAAAACATTCATGTTTGGGAAACAAATTAGTGGTTACAATCATTGTTCTTATTTTCGTAACCACTATTAGTGCACATTTAAATTAGAATTATTGAGATTTCGGAATAGTGGAGAACTATTTATACTTAGCATCAATGACATACATGTATAGCTCACTTACATTCTTTTATCATTTTCAAAGTAGTAGAATAGAGGGGGCTATAAACTTATCAATGATTGCCAAATAGTCATTTCTTTCATAATAGGAAGACACAATTGCATATCTTAGGCTTTAAACTTCCCAAACCTTCACATGATAACCGGAGGGGCAAATGTGTATAAGTGTCAAACTAGTCTTTCTTTGGGACTTACTTTATGAAGGAACATACTTGTAATACATAGAGATTAAGAAGAATGACTTCTTTGGATATTAGAAGGAGCAAAGGGCCATTTGGGCTTAAGTTGGGGACTTGAGAAGTTTTCCAAATTTGGTAACATTTATAGATTCCAAACTAATCATGCCACAAGAAAGAAAGCTTTACATACCTTAATTCCTCCGCCAAAATAATCCCAACGTCGCTAAAACACTTCCAATTGAATGTTGTTCCTGAGGTAGCTTTTCAAGCATAGCTAGTGTTCTCTTTAATAGAGAGATAGCAGCTTCCAACTTATCCATCATCTCGTACAGTATAGAAATTTCCATGTATGCATCAGCAACTTCAACAGGGGAGATCTTTTTTCCTTTCGTTCCAAGGACCCCCATATGCGATTTCAAGGCACTTTTCCGCATCCATGAACTCCTGATTGTATAATGCTTTTGCCATGGGGATAAAGACCATAGCTCTATCCTCACTCTCCCTTCTAGTCTGCTGAACGACAACCTTCAAGGTTTTAATAGCCTCATCATATCTCCCCAAGTCTATTTGTATGCTGGCAGCATCGATCTCGCTATTTGCATGTTGGCAGCATTGATTTCAACACAAAGCAAATCAGTGTCAAGACCCCAGTTTTTCAAGACTTTCAGTGATAATTGATTTTGTTCCAATGCCTTTGAACCAAATGGTAGAGCCTCTTTAAAATGTAATATGGTGACATATGCCTCAGCTACATCTCTATTAGTTTTTTTCCAAGTTCTATACTATCTCTTTCTAGGGTCATCTCTTTCAACTCCAAAGATTTCCTAGGATTAGCAAGGGCCTCTTCTATCCTCTACCCATAGCCATTTTGGTATTACACAATTCAAGCTGAACAACATGAAGAATAGGAATATCCTCAACACTGCAAGAGCTATCATTTACTAATTTATCCAGAACTATATTAGCCCTATTAAGATATCCCAACTATCCTTAAATCTTTTCAAACCATAAAAAGTAGAATATCACTCTATCCAATACTTTCAAAGCTCTATTAGAAAAAGATAAAGCCTTTTCAGGATCCTCACCTTCTTGGTCAAGTTTGAGACCCATTCTTAGACATGTCAAACCTAGTTCCCTCTCATCAAAAGTTGTCTCCTTTTCTTGAAAAACCTGAAGCATTTCTTGAGTGGTCTTTGCAGACTCAAAAGCCTCTTTAAGTTGTGATCTTTCTTTAATCTCTCTGTTTTGAGGATAATTCAGATGGGTCTTGCTCCATAGTTGTGTTGAATGTTAGGGATTGTTGCGTTTTGGCATTAGAGAAGAGTAAAGACTGAGTGTTTGTGCAAGATTACTGAACAGAGCAGATCATATGCAATGTTTGGGAATGTTGCGTTTTGGCATTGGAGAAGAGTAAAGACTGAGTCTTTGTGCAAGATTGAAATGGGTATTTGACGATTCCTGGGAAATTGGCTGGTTTCCATCTTCTTTATATCAGACCCATCAATTCCACTTCAGAAAAGTGTAGAACCTCTAAGAACAATCTTGTGCGTATATATATATAAAATTAGTTCAAGCCTTGCTAAGTGGTGGTCCACACCACACTTGGCCCAACCAAAGAATAACACAACACAAGTGGGACACTCTCACTTCTCCTCAAGACCCCAACTTCCAAAAATTATACTCCGATCCCCAAATATTTCCTAATTGATCAAATTACGGACATACGGGGTCTGACAGCATACCTGAAATATTAAAATACTTATTTGCCAGACCATAAGGTGTATAGCAAACAAGGCCAAAGTATAACGATAAATGCATATCCAAAATATTACATACTTACTTCCCAATACATAAAACTGAGGGATAACTAAAACAAAAGTACAGAGAGTGGTATATATCCAAAAATATCAAAATGTCTACTTTTAGGATTCAATTCACAACATTTACTTTCCTAATTATAATATAGTATAAGTGAGCCAGGCGTTACGTATCGCCATCCCTGCCTCACATATCATCATACAGAAATAGCATAAGTGAGCCAGGCATTACGTATTACCGTCTCTGTCTCCCATGATCAGCCAAGGTGAATCGGGTGTTACATATCGCCATCATTGTACAGACCTATCATAATATAGAAGCAGCCAGTGTTACTTAGGCATTACATGTCGCCATCCCCATATTTACCCAGCATAACATAGCATCAAACACCACATAACAGACAAGTGAGGCAGGCATTACGTATCGCCATCCCCGTACCCACCGTCAAACATAGCTTAATATCAGAGTATATCATATGCACAAAATTAGTATCATAGATCCCATTAGTATCATAGATCCCAAACATAAGTAAAATATTCATATGCAAAATCAAAATAATATCCATGCTAAATTCTTTGAAAGCTACCAGAATTTCATAAAAAGATGTCGCGGGTCCCACGGATGATGAAAACCTAAACTAGCCTAAACTATGGAGAACATACTCATTCTAAATCATATAAACTCCTGCAAGACATCTCAAAATGGTTTTTGAGGAAATCCGAGCTTCCTACTTTAGTCGCCTTCTTCTTTTCTCTTCTCTTTTGTTTCTTTTCCTTCTGTTCCTTCTTCCTATCCTTTTCTGCTTTAGCTACCTCCCTCTCCTTTTGGAGCTTTAGAGAACTAGGATAACAAGTTCAGAACAGAGGGAGATAGAAGACTAATACAACATGACCAAAAGGATAATGAACAATTAAGATCCCCAACATATGTTCTGAGGGATTCATTCACTGAACTTTTATCATATAAAAAGAGGCATGGTATAGCACCAAACATGTGTTGGGTTCACAACATATACTTGCATTAATATGACATAATGCAGAATCTCAAACACCTAGTTCTATTTATCACAATAACCTAGCCCCCGATCTTTACATGGAGTTGTATGGGGTAAACCAATTACAATCTTTCAAGATCTCAACAAAGGGATATGGAGAGTGATGCAAACCCCATTCCGAGAATGTTGTTACAGATGGAACAATTAAACAGCTACAAAAGCATAGCGACACTGTCCACCGCATAAACAGAAAACTTAACATTAAGGCATGGCATGGACCTAAGTTCAACAGAGGACATTCATAAGGCTACAAATACGCTACGACTATTAGTTTTAGCTGCAACTTGTGGTTCCAAATGCAGTGTTTTTCCCAAAGTGCAATATTCATATTTGGAAGAAGGTACTGGATGCACCAACTAGTCCTTAATTCATAATTCCCACACAACACAATACCACATAAGATATATAGTAGGTATGGTAATGATATTTGGAAGAAGGTACTGGATGCTATCTATAGGTAACATCTATGATTGGTGGATGGAGACAGAATCCTTCATTATTAAAGTCCTGTAAGAGTTCTGGAAAGGGATGAATTTCTACAGCACACTAAATTAGAGGAGTGGAATGGGGCAAGATAAGGTTTTGGACAGATTCTTAGATTAGAGTGAAAGCTTAATGATCAGTTAGTTCAGGCATGTTCAGTTGTTAAATTAAAAAAGATGGTTATATGACTTCTATACAAGTTCCAGGTAGTAGTTAATATTCAAAAGATATCCGATGACCGGGAAATGGCAAACTTTCAAGTAACTTCTACAGTTGGAGTCGATGTCAATTGATCAAAATAAAGTGAATTGTTTGGTTTGAGTCAACAACAGGGAAAAGAGGGTTTTAGTAAGGGATTACCATAGCTTAATACTGCAGCAGGGTGGCTGTGGTGCACCAAAATTAGCCCAGGGAGACGAATTGGACACTAAAGAGCCTCCTTTGTGTTGGGTTACAACCAAGAAGGCATGGTTAACTCAAAACAATCTACAGTGAAGAGGTTTTTCATTAAGCAACAGATGTCATTTTATTTCATTTTTTTGAAACTGATACAGCAGATCTTACTCTGTAAAAGATATGAAATCTCTGGACTATTTACTACTTTATTGCAGGTTTTCTAGACAATGCTAGGAGCTATTTCTAAACAATGCTGGTATATCATGTGTTATGCCTCAGAAGATTCAATATTTATTGGAAAGCCGGCAAGACCAAAATGTCTCAAGAAGGATGAAGCAGCTATGGAAGACCATGTCCATTTGTATATTCTGGACCTTACAGATGGCAAGAAATAAGTCTTTTCTTTGAAAGGAGGAGAATTGATATCACTAGAATCAAGAAGAAATGTTTGCATAATTTGTATATCTGGTGTAGGAGTAGTACATTAGAAAGTATGATCAATATGTGGACTTTACAAAGACAATATCACATGTCATTGAATCTGTCTAAAAGAATCCAAGAATCCTTTCTGACTCAGACCTGCACTTGTTACTAAAAGTATTCCCACTCCCTCTATTTTGGATATGAACCTCATAAGGGGATCGTTGTACATCCTTTCTGACTCAGACCTGCACTTGTGACTAAAAGTATCCCCACTCCCTCTATTCTGGATATGAACCTCATAAGGGGATTGTTGTACAGCCAGAAGTTTCAAATCTGAAGAATATCGAATGGATAAATCTGGACCTTCACTTTACCATGATCATATTATACTAACTAACTTTAATTCATAAATTTCAACACATAACACAACACAACATAGCATATATACTTCAATTCGGTCTCAACACACTTTGTATACATATAATTAATTTCCAATACTTCCTTCAGCCTACAAGGATTATATTCATGCTAACTAAACATAAATTCATGGTTTCGATACACTATGACACCATATATACACACATATACCAATTTCGGCTCCAACCCTAACTTAACCGACTCACTTTCAAACATGCTATATTTTATGATTTACCTTCAATTTATCACACTACAACATACATGCAACCTTAATAACATATAAAAATAACATTAAATCTCACCTTACCACTTCAACTCTTTAATTGAGCTAAAGTTCTCATGCAACCTTAATAACATATAAAAATAACATTAAATCTCACCTTACCACTTCAACTCCTTAATTGAGCTAAAGTTCTCAAAGTTGAAGCAAGAAGTGTTTTCTTGCTCAACTAACACTTCCAAGCTACTACGAAGACTCAATATAGTGGGTTTATACCATTAAAATAAATTTGGAATGGCTAGGAAAAATTTCCTGAAGTCACTGTTCACGTCAGGGAGTATATTCTTGTTATTCTTCAAGTTTTGCTTGATTTTTGCTAAGTATGGAAATGAAAGAAGATAAGAGAAATTATATGTATTTATCCTCACATGCCTTGGTCCCCACTATACACTTGCACCAATCAAGATTTAGCATAAGTCAAGTGGGTACCACACCATTTTCTTCAAGACCCTAACTTTGCAATATTCCACTTTTGCCCTAAACTTTCCAACAATACCTCTTTTGTCCTAAATTTTTCAATAATATCACTTTAGTCCTAATTTTTTGTAACTGTTCCAATGCATAAAATACGGGTTCTAACAGGTTCTAACAGTGTACTTGTCAAGGAAAACGAAGCATGATAAAATGACTAGATTGATCCACTAGTATAGCAAGGGTAATAATCATAATCCTATGGTGGCACATAGTTTAGAGACTAAAGACTTTATATAAGGACCCGTTGAGTCGAACCTCCATCTTAAGCCTCAATCGGTGCTAAGTCAAATCCCACAGAATACTTAAAATAATCGTAACTTGTATAACTTGTAAGAAACATGGAAACATGACATGAGTAGCTCTTGAAACATGCATGACCTCTAGTAGTGAGCCTAACTTGAACATGGGAGTAGATCATAATCACACATGAATCCTTGTTTTAATATGAATGGCTCACAAGAGGTAAAAATCTTGAAATAGGGCTTAACTTGATACTTGTAAAATCATAAATACTTTTCATGAATTCAATACATACTTGAAATCCTTTAATCACCATATAGTCACTTGATTTATAAATCCTGAAATAGATCATCAATAACTTAAGAATTCTTGACTTGTCATTTTATCAAACACATGGTGGGTTCATGATACTTGTTAAAAACTATGCAATTCAAGAGTGAAATACGATGAGTAAACTTGATGCAAATCAACCCACCAATATGTAGTAAAACCCTCATGTAGGGTACCTTGAAATCCATTACAACGGCTTATGATAAAGTCATAGTTTTGTAACTCAAAATATGCATAGACTCAATAGACAAAATCAATTCATGGTATAAGTTTGAAATAGATAGTCATGCATAATCAATCAATATTTCATAAAACCCTAACATAATTTATGTTCATAATCCTTGATAAGAGATACTCATAAGTAATACAATTTGATAACATGCAATTTTTCTGAAAAGTGAAGGTTGGGCTCTATGAGTGAAAGGACTCAATGGACGAAACCCACATACTTAAACCTTGATTTCCTTGAAGTAAGCTTGAAGTAGTTTTAGAGCTTGAAATAAATTCTTGAGTTCCAAAATTGAGCTTGAGATCCTTACATTTGAGTGAGAGAATTGATAGAGTCTTAGAGGGGTTTGACAGAGGGTTTATGAGATATAGAGTTGAAAAATGGCAAAGTACGAGTGATTTTCACATTTTAATGGACATGGGGCTATGAATCCAATACCCTTGGGCGCATAAGAAAAACTAAGGAAAATACTGTACTGATCCGCATCCAGTCCGCAATGCAGACCAAATGCGAAGGACAAAATTATACTGCTTTGCACCCCTAGCACATCGTAGCCAGGCATGGATGCTCTCTGGAAATTAAAATTTAGCAAAAATTATTTTTCGCTACGGGTTTTCTAAAATTTGAGTTATACCTATTTTCATTCAATTTTGCCCCTATCGAGAATATGGTGTTAGATTTTTGATATTATGCATGGATTTTGAGATATATAAAATTTATGATTATGGACATTTCAAAGCACGTTTTTGGGGTGTTTCAAGACGGTTAATATTGTTGATTGCAAATGGGATATGGACTCCTTAAAGTCCACAAACATCACCTCACTTTGGAGGGGGGAGGGATATGAGGTCCCCTCTGCTAGCATAGGTGTTGAGATAGGGCCCTCAGTGGTAGGTGTGATAGAGTTGGTTAATGAGGCTATGACCACTGAGATAGATGAGAAGGCTTTAGCGGACATAGAGCTTTGGGGTGAGGTTAGGCCTCAATATGAGTTGATGCTACTTGAGGAGAGATTGGTCAAGAAAGTACTAAAGAGGTCATGTCATGATACTTCCATTATTGGTTCAAGTGAATTCGATCCTTCTTTAGATCCTATTGTCATATCTCTGGAGTCCTAGACTCCCATTCTGCCATCCTCTGCACCATTAGCCCAGCAAGAGTCTACACCATCTAGTGCACCTACCTATGAGAATGGACAGGTTTTGAGCACTGATGCCCCATTGAACTCTTCTTCATCTCCTCCACCTTCATCCGCTAGACTTAAGGGGACTCTTACACTTTTCCATTCTATACTTATTTTTTTCTTTTTGTTCTCATTAAGGGCAATGCAATATTTTTTAGGGCCTGTGTCTTATGTTTGTTTTGTTGAACATCTACTCTTTTGTTTTGTTTTTAATGGTTGGTGTTAATATTTAGTAGTTGGCAATGGTTTATTCAAGTTGTATATATTTTATTTTAGGTTGTAATAGTTAGTATTAATGATTACTTTTTCATTATGGTCATGTTCTAATTTTAATTGTGGTGTTTTAATACTAGTCTTACGTTGAGATCTGAGCATATGTGAATAGCCGTATTTCCAAAGTGATGCCTTCTCGGCCCTTCAAAAAGTTTGAGCATTGATTGATAATATCTTTGACTCGAATGGTGCCATGAATAATAAATGTGTCGTGACTCAAAAACTAATCCATCTCCAGTGAATATGATCCATGCATGGATTAGGAGCATCTTATTATGACTAAGTGAGTGTTGAGCTAGGATAAGTTGTGATCATTCTTAGCAAACTAGTGTTGTTGGGTCTCTATTTGCATTCGAAATCCATTATGCCAAGTGTGGTGGGTTTGTATTTGGAATGCATGTATTTGATAGTATAGAACTTTCCCAATCAATCTCTTAATTAGGGAGTCCTTTGGAACTAACTTTGGGAAATGATCAAAGGCCACCTTTGTGATACCCACTTGAGCCAAAATCCAACCAATGATATGAATGATACCCTTAGTGTCCCCTCTTGAGCCTAAATCTATTTCATTGGTAGCTATGCTAACAACCATCCCTTTCAAAATTATTAATCCTAAAACCTTGTTTGAGCCTTACCCTCTATGATTTGTCGAAATTGAGGTCAAAGGCTTAATTTGGAGGTGTGATTACCTTCATGGTGAATGGTCAATTGTTTAGAAAGGGTAAGTGCTTCTGGAAGTAAGAAAAGCAAAGAGCAAAAGATTTGATATATATGTATAGAAAAGGAGTTGAAAGCCAAGAAACAAATCCTTCGTTGCTTAAAGAGAGCTCGAATTGTAGGTATGTAGAGAATGCGAAAGTGGAATGAAGAAAAAGAGGGAAAAGAATGGTTGAATGATGTGGGTTTGTGGTGACAAATGAAATAAGCAGATGGTAAGGGGAATCATGGAGGGTTGAGTCACTTTTGTCCAGAATATTTCCTACCCATCGCTATGACAACATTACAAGCCTTTAGCAAGTCCATTGTGACATATGTTAGACCCATTAGGATCCTTGATCAATCAAAAATAAAGGAAAGCCTACAGGCATGATCATGCATGCCATTCCACTTTTGTGAGTGTGAGTGTTGTGTAATTTCTCTAGAATGATGAAACTGCATAAGTCTTGCGTGTGTGAAAAATATTCTTGAATGTGAGAACACATGGAATTGTTTTGAGCATGAGCTTGCAAAGACGTGAGCAATTGTGAGCTTGTCTTGATACTTTTTAGTATTGTCTTGAGGCCTCAAAATTGTGTAAGTGGTTTGTGGAGGCTTCGTTGAGAGGCAAAAAGGTGTCATGTGAATGTTACTATCCTTTAGCAATTGATTTCTTGATTTGCTTGAGGGAAAGAAAAAGGTTAAGTTAGGAGTGTTGATGAGTCCATAGGTTGGACTCATATTCAGGCCTAAACAAAGCTTAACATTTTTCTCAATGCACGATTTTATCTTAAGGAACTAATTTAATCTAGTGTCAAATGATAGGTTTGGAGATCAACAAGATGACAAGGATAATTGAAAGAAATACAAGGCAAAATGGGCAAAAAGGCTTAAGATGCGAGCTAAACATGCGTCGCGAAAGTAGTTTGACGAAAAGGCGAAAGATCACACCATCGACTAAATATCCAGCACTTGGATGCCAGTAAACTGTCTATATAAAATGTTATTTGTCCAATTCTTTTTATTATAAAATACTAAAAATAGACTCTAAAGAAAATTTTGATTGCTATTGTAAACTATTGTTATAAAACTTATAGTTATAAAGAGTTCTAAATGTGATAATTAAAAAAGAACTCTTTTTTTTGTCCAATGATTAATTAACAATGAAAATGGTTCCATTGTCTAAAGATGACATCGATAGGAGACGTGAGATCTGCACAGAGCTGGAGAACTTGAGATACCATTTGATTGAAATAGATGCACAGATATAAGGTGCTAGATTACATAGCAAGAATGTATTTGTTTCTTTACTAATAGATAGAGTAAATTTTTATATAAGAATCTGAGCTTGAAAATGAGGTTGAAACTAGATATAACTTCTTTTTATCATAGGTGCCTTTGATTTTATTATTGTCCATGTAGGAAGATTGTAAGAGTTATTATGTTGGTTGATTGGTGGGAGAAAAGATTACATAACATGCAAGGGAATAAAACTTATATTGTGTTAAAATGTATGTATGTTTAGTTTCTATAGTTCTTTATTTATTGTCTTCACAAAATAAAGAAATTATAGAAATTAAACATACATATATACTTTAGCACTAAACTAAATTTTTTCTCTTTTTCTCCCAACAATCAATCAACATAGTAATTCTTATAATCTTTTTACAAGGAAGAAAATAAAATCAAAGGTACCTACAATAAAAAAAGCTATATCTGGTTTCAAGTTCATTTTCAAGCTTAAGTTCTTTCCTCAAATAAAATGCAATTCTAGTTGTCATTAAAGACACCAATATATTCTTGCCTTGTAATCTAGAATCTCATATTTGATAATTCATTTCTATCAATTGTGGGTAAAACTCTCTAGCTCTATGTATATCTCACGCCTCCTATCAATGTCAGCATCAAACAACGGCATCATTATTGTTGTATATAATCACAGGTCAAAAATAAACAAGAATCTATTTAGGTATTATAGTTAGAGCTCTCTACAACTATCATTTCTATAACAACAATTCACGATAACAATAAAATTTTCTTTGGAATTAATTTTTTTATGTTTTATAATAGCCATAAAAAGAAGGCAAATAATACAGTTGTAAATAAAAGTTATTGTGTGAAATAGAAACATTAATGTGAAGAAATATAATAAACAAAAGGAAATAATTAAACTAACTTTTAGTAGGGTGATGCTACTTTATGTAAAATGTGATGAAAATAAATTGTCATGGTCTGAGATATTTAAAGAGGACTGTGATCTTAATTTCATATGAGTTATTAAAAAAATTACAATGATAAAACTAGAAACGTCAAGATATGGAAGGAACATAAATCATTATCTTTTTTAGCTTATAGAAATAAAATAAACGAGATAGCAAAGACAAATAATTTGAAGAAGTGTATTTGGTATGAAGAAAAATAATTTTCTAGAAAATATTTTACGAAAATAAATATTTTTCTTATTTATATTTTATTATTGGTTAGTAAAGAGATAATGTTGTCACAAAAATATTTAGATACGATCTATGCAAATAGTATGAGCCCAGATGCATATCTATGTCACAGCCCAATGAAGGACCCAACTCCTAACCCTTAGAACGACCGAGGAATTGAATCTAGTGTTAAGACCCAAAAAGAACCCATCATTTATTTGAGTCTCTAATTTGGGTTCGAATATCGAGTTGAGTCACAATTTAGGATTGAATTTTGGATCGAGGTCAGGTCCCACATCAGAAAAGGTCTCTAATGATTTCAATTTACGATCATGCTAAAATCAAGTCTTGAATGGGGACTCAAGTTGTCAATACATGTCTCAAATTGGGTAATCTCAAATCGAGTCCCAAATTGATCAAGGGAGGGTTAAGTCACATCATGAGGTGGTATTTTGAGGGGATAGAGGTCAAGGTGTTTGAGTGGATTAGGTACTGGGGTTGACTAAAATTCAAGAAGTCAATATATTTTCTTAAATTGGAGAAAAATAAATTAATTTGAAAACTATTTTACAATATATTAAAGTCAACTAAACGTGAGAAAAATGAAAAAGAAAATTCTCTATACCTAACACACCCTTAATTAGGAAAAAGATCAGCGGTAGTAGATTTCATCATAAAAATTTATAATTATATCTATTTATATATAATTAAAAGGAAGAAAGTCTAGTGTAGAATTATACCACATGGCAGAATGAGATAAAGCCATGTGTTAGTTTTAGGACAATAGTTAGTTAGTATTTACTTTTAACTTTTACAACTTTTTAAAGATTTAAACTTTACAATCATTTTTAATTTTTACTAATTTATTTTAATTATTTAAAATTTTTAGAATATACCAAACATAATACTTGAAGTGCAAATTCAGTGTTCAGAGGGATGAAGCAGATAGTAATGTGAGACTTGTCACTCAATCTATTCCCAATATCGAAAACTTTAAAAATTTTAGTTCCATCATCCAGGGTAGTGGTAATATCGATGATAATGTCAAACATCGTAATGTGGCAGTATAGAAGAAATAGAGGTTTGCCTCTGGAGTATTGTGTGATAGGAAGATACCACCTAAACTAAAAGGTGAGTTTTACAGAATGGTGATTAGACCATCTTTGTTGTATGGGGTGCAGTGTGGGTCGATCAAAAACTCACATGTTCAGAAGATGCAGATCGTGGAGATGAGGATGTTAAGATGGATGTGTGCACATGCTAAGAGTGATAAAATTATGAATGAGATCATTCAGGAGAAATTAGAGGTGTGGCTCTTGTGGCTGACAAGATGAAAGAAGCAAGATTGCGATAGTTTGGACATGTGCAGAGAAGAAGTACCGATGTTCCTGTTGGGAGGTACGAGAGATTGGATTTAGTGGCTACACGGAGGAGTTGAGGTAGACCTAAGAAGTATTGGGGGAGGTAATCAGAGAAGATATGGTGACACTTGATCTCACCGAAAACATGACTTTAGATAAAAAGGAGTGGAGGTCGCGTATTAGAGTAGCAGACTAATAGGCTAGCAGGGATAGTTAGTAGGATTAGTCGGTCTTTATATCCTTTGGTGTCATAATCCATCTTATGTTTGTTAATTTTATTGTATTTACTTTCCGTCATTGCTTTCATTATTAGTCGTTTTTCCTTATTTTTCTTTTCCTTTTCCTTTTTTCCATATCTAGTTTATTTTGGTTATGAATTTTTGAGATGATGGTTCCCCAGAAATGGCTTCTCTACCTCTATGAGGTATTGGTAAGGCTTGCGTATATTTTACCCTCCTCAGACCCCACTTGTGGGATTCCACTGGGTATGTTATTTTTGTTGTTGTTGTAATTCTAATTTTTTTATCTTGGTGTTTCGTTAAAAGTATAACTCTTTCAAAAAAATATCTTTGAATTTTTAAGTTTCTACAATTACGATAAAGTGGAAAAATAGCAGATAAAAAATTATTATAGCAGCTTCTACTATTACGAAATGAATCATTTGGGATATTATCTTCTTCATTTTCTTTTCCAGTTTTCCCTTGATTTTATCTAATTTCCTCTCATCTTTCTTTATAAAAATTATAAGTGTTCTTATACCTATATGGGTGAGAGAGAGAGAGAGAGAGAGAAAAGGAAAGTTTCACTTAAAATATTAAAATTTATATTAAAAAAAGGTGTTGAGGCTGATTTATGAACGTGCATCTTTGATTTATATAAATTAGAAATAAATAAATTTATTATAAAGAGAATACAAAGAAACCAAATGATAAAAACTTTAACACTTTATTTAAAATATTTGGATGAAAATAAAACACTATAAAAAGAAGAATGAGAAACAAAGGAAATGAGTAGCGTCACATTTATAAAATTCAAAAAATTTGTAGAGAGAATATTTCTCAAGCTACAGTCAAACCATGCAAACTTTTGATATTTTGGACTGAAAGTGATGATGTTTTAGAGTTAGTAAAAAATCATTGATGTTCTGATGATAGGGCTAATTTTTGCGAAGAGTTAAAGAATAAACAAAAGAAGACCAAACAAGCTCTTTCTAAGTGGAGTAAGGAGAAATTTGGTAATATTACCAAGCAACTAGTGATAAGAAAAGAAATTTTCAAGCTTAAATAAGGGTTGTTTGAAGAAAACCCAAGCGCTGATAATAGAACTATTCTGTAGAGAGCTCAAGCTCGCTGTGTTAAAACAATATTTGTATTGTGAAGAGAAGTTTTAAAGATAAAAGACAAGTTTGCAATGATTTACCAAGGGTCATAAAAACACTAAATTTTTTCATTGTTTGATTAAGAGGAGAAGAAAAAGCTTAAACATGAACATTGATGTTCAAATCATCCTTAAATCACTGCTACAACTTCTTGCATTATCAGCATGGGTAGAAGAAGCACCAATATGCATTTCACCTACTCATAAACAAAATAGACATAACATATGATCAATACAATGTCTAACTCAGATAATGATTCATCATATAAAAGTACTTACCTAATACACTTGATTTCAATGTAGCAGCAAACATTGAGCCTGAGCTCTACAAATTCAAAAGTGAAGCTAAGTAAGCATTCTGAGTATTTGAAAGTAGACAAAAATATGAGCATAGAAAAACTCATTGTAGTGACAGTATACTGAGCAACTTCAGCTTTCTTGTAGCTACTCTTTTGTATTTTTTCATAAATCGATTGAGCTCCTACAGAGTTTCTGTATCAATTCGCCCTATCCCTCTCTTCATAGCGATCCAAACAAATGGAGGAGGATTTTTTGAAGGTAAATTTTCAAGATCTTTAGTAAGTTTTCTTATTTCTTTATTGTCCATCTCCCTCTTGTTTTTCAAATCCTTAGCCCTAGGTTTTTATGGAACTAGTATCCCACTGACCTTATGAGAAACTGAGGGCTTCTTCTCCTTTTTGTTATTCTTCAATTTTTTACTACTTCCATAAGGTCTCTCATAAGGTAGTTTGTCCTTTGAAAGAGGGAACTCGGATTTATTATAACACTTATTCTCCTTTCGAATTTTCTTCCCCTCTCTACAACTCCACCAATTACCGTGGGGTTGTCATTTGCAATAGCTGCAGCACTACTAGAGATTTTCTCACATGTACGAACCAAAACAAGACTACAAAGGTTCTCCTTAGCTTCAACCTTCTTCAAAAAATGTTTAACACAATTTAGCTCACCTACTAACCTACTTTTGAGATTTTCAATCGTAACAATCATCACTGATCCAGTTAACTTAATCCTACCTGTATCCAACCCTAGAAATCACAGTAGCTACCTTATCATTCCCACTAGGCTAGCTACCTCCACCACCACCATCTCCCCTATCTACAAACCCTACCCGTCCACAACTTCTTTAGGAAAAGAAAAAGATTTTGTCTTTTTCTTCAAGTTTTATGGTTTTTATTTTAGATGGATCCAAGAAAAATTTCTTTTTCCGGAAAAGTTTATACCTGGAGAACCAAGAAGATAAATTTTTTTCATGCCACCACCACTGGTATAACCTCACTAGAGATATCTAAAGTTTCAAAATCAAAAAAGGTACCACCTCGAACTCAGGATCTTTTGGTCGCTAATTTTGCCTCCTCAAGAGTTGTGGCTAACGACTGTGGTGGCATACATCTATTAAAGGACTTCAATATAATTTTAATGTTGGCATTGAAATGACTTAAAGCCTATTAGGCACAACTCCGAAGAAGGCAGAATTAGCGATAAAAAGATCCTGAGTTTGAGGTGGTACCTTTTCTGATTTTGAAACTTTAGATGTACATAGTGAGGTTATACCAGTGGTGGTGGCTTGAGAAATATTCATCTTCTTGGTTCTCCTAGTATAAACTTTACCGGGGAAATAAATTTTTCCTGAATCCATTTGAAATAAAAATTGTAAAACCTAAAAAAACAAACCTTTTTCTTCTTCTAAGGAGGCTGTGGTAGCATTAGGGTTGTAGATGGAGGAGACGGTGGTGGGGGTATGGTATCCAGCCTAGTGGGAATGATAAGGTAGCTATTGTGATTTCTAGGGTTGAAGATAGGGTTAGTATTAAGTTAACTGGATCAGTGTCGATTGTTGCGATTAAAAATCTTAAAAGTAGGTTAGAGGGTTAAAAAATTTTTTGAAGAAGGTTGAAGCTGAGGAGAACCTTTGTAATCTTGTTTTTGTTCATGCTTGTGAGAAAATCTCTAGTAATCATTTATTTTGGCCTCCTAGTGTTGGAACTATTGCAAATAACAACCCAACGGTAATTGGTGGAGTTGTAGAGAGGGGGAAGAGGATCCGAAAGGAGAATAAGTATTACAACAACTTTAAGTTCCTTCTTGGGAAGGACAGATACCTTATAAAAGACCTTATGGAAGTAGTAAAAAATTGAAGAACAACAAAAAGGAGAAGAAGCGCACAATTTCTCATAAGGTCAGTGGGATACTAGTTAAAAAAACCAAGGGCTAAGTATCTGGAAAATAAGAGGGAGATGAAAAATGAAGAAATATGAAAACATACCAAAGATCCTAAGAATTTACCTTTAGAAAATTCATCACCATTTGTTCGGATCGTTATAAAGAGGTACAAAGAGAGAATTGATACAAAAACTTTGTGGGAGCTAGATAGATTTGTGAAGAAATGCAATAATAGTATCAAGAGAAAAGTTAAAGTTGCTCAGAATACTGCCACTACAGTGATTTTTTCTATGTTCATACTTTGGTGTGCTTTCAAATATTGAGAATGCTTGCTTAGTTTTCACTTTTGATTTTATAGAGTTTAGGCTCAATGTTTGCTGCTGCATTGCAAGCAGGTGTAACAATTAATAAGTCCTTTTCTATGATGAATTATTATCTGAATTAGACATTATATTGATCTTACGTGGTGTCTATTTTGTTTATGATTAGATGAAATGCATACAACTTCTTCTTCTATGTCAAGTCATGCCACTAGATGATGTTAAAGATTATTGATTCTTACATATATTTTTGTTACAACAAAAACAATAGGAATCTTTTGAACATTAGCTTATTATGTGTTCTATATCTAAAGAATGGTTTATCTTATTTGCTGGAGCTTCTAGTACACATGGTCCATTCATTCATCTCAAGCAAATGGTGGAAGAATGAGAGAGTTGCTAAGTTTAAGCCTTTGATTAGAATTGTCCCTATTTTTATTCTTTAACAAATATGAATAAGAATGAATACGATCTATCATGGGGAAAGATGTTAAACTATGATATGATATGGAGATTAATAGAAATCTGTGTCAGTTTTTTCAAAATTAAAATATGAGCTCAAGCCCATTTTATTGATCAAATAAATAAATAAAGAGGAGTCTAAATATACAAAATGATCTAGAAGAGCATCTAAAAAAAATACTTCCACGCCATAGTTAGGACAGTCAAACCAACTCTCATATGAGCTCCTAGTGGTTGACTCATATGAAATAAGGGTTCCTAGAAAGTTAAACACTTCTCTTTCCCCATTTTGTCACTTCACTTTCCCAATGCATCTATTCACCTTCATCTTCAATGGTGGTCCGCAGTGGTCCAAATCACTTTCCTCTTCTTGGTATTCTCATTATCATCTGCCTGGTAGTCATGTATGTACTTCCCTCTCTTTTGTCCCTGTATTACATTGATGCTGCCTTTTGGTTATTCATGGTGCTTGCTAGTGCTCTGTGTGATAGCCCACCATGCCCCCTTGATTCCATTTGAAAAAAAGGCTCTGAATCTCCCTCAAGGTTGATATGTAAGAAAGCTTCCACTTAAAGATTTCTCCCCTAAGCATAGGTCTTTTTGCATGTTGAGATTAAAGCCTTTTTGCAGAAACCAGTGGTCCTTCTTTTGCTCCATTGAGGTACTTAAATGTCCTTGTCTTCCTTGATCTTGATTACTTCTTTTATATGAAGTTTATCTCTGATTTTTCATGGGTGCACTGACCTAGGTTACACAACCTTTTTCTCACACACCCACCATTTAGTAAATCCATAGTTATGTAACATTGTAAATTATTTTTGTAATTAGATACTCTATGGTCTATAATAGGCTCTTTGCCTTGCAATCTGTACATCCTTGTGATTAACATATAATGGTTTGTATATTTTTTTAGTTACTAGCTTGATGTATGGAATTTGTTGTTTAACCATTTTAACAATCTTCCTACTTTTGCTGGATAGTTGGCTGAACTGGTGGTATTATTTTATTTCCTTTGTACCTATAGCTTTATTTACGATGTTGTCTGCTAATTTATTAGCTTCTCTGAATATGTGTGTTATTTGCATTGTTCTTTGTTGCATGATCTCCTGTATTTTATCAATAACCTCTATTAGCTCCCATGTGCATCTACAATCATCTTGGATTATATCCCTTAATATTCTTGAGTCAGTCTGCATCCTAACCCTCTGATAGTCCTTGTTTTTGTATTGTCTCAAGGCTTATAGAATATCCATAGCTTTAGCTTTTATGTTTGTGCAGATCTCTGTGGTTTTAGCTTTAGCATATAATAGATTGCCTTCCCAGTCTCTGAAACAGAAGGCATAGGCACTATGGCCAGGGTTACCTCTGTTAGCTCCATCAATATTGCATGCAAGCCATCCTTCTTTTGGAGGCTTCTAGTTCACTTTCATGAGGTACAATTTAGGCCTATACTTTCTTAAATGGTCTAGCATATCGAACCATTGACTAAGGATCCCTCTCATCCATGGGTACTTCTCTTTAACAATCTTTTGTCCTTAGTGTACCATCCTTTCAAAGGGATAGTCTTTTCCATATCTCCTAGCATTCCCCCTTTTCCACAATTCCCATATAATGATGGCAGGAACTGTCTAGACAATTTGGCTAGCCTTAGTTGACAGTTCTAGCTTCCACCATGTATGTATGAGTTGATGTAGCAGCAAGCTCTTTGTTGATACTTGCACAGGAAGAGAAGCACTTCCAAAGTTTTTGTGCTATGAAGGCTATTAGGAAATGATGTTCTATTGTTTCCTCTACCCCAGCCTCACAGCAGAAACATTTGGATACCACACTAATATGCATTGTCTTTAAGATGTCATTAGTAGGTATTTTTCTCTTAACCACCTTCCACAAGAACAATGAAATCTTAGAAGGCACTCCTTTTACTCCAAATTTTACTGTTCCATTCCTGCTTAGGGAAGTTGCCCTATCTAATCCTAGTCAATCCTCTCAACCGTATTGCAATATTTAAGGGGGTATTATCATGTAGGTAAAAGTGGCTTTTGTTTTTATTGACCTTTTGCCCTGACATTAACTCATAATCCCTTATTACCTTTATCATTTTAATAACTGAATTTCTGTCCTTTGTACTAAATAAGATTGTGTCATCTGCGTAGGCAAGATGATTAATTTTAGGGCTCCATTAAGGGAGACCAAAGCCTTTATATTCACCATCCTCATTTAGGCTACTCAAACCCCTTGACCAAACTTCTGCCACAATAATAAATAGGGTAAGGGATAATAGGTCACGCTATTTTAGCCCTCTTGATGACTGGAAGAAGCCGTAGGACTTGCCATTTACTAGCACTGAATACCAGTTGTGAGATAGTAATCTCCACACCATGTCGACAACACATTCTGCAAACCAAAATTTCCTTAGCACCTTAGTAAGAAAAATCCATGATACTCTATCATAGGTTTTCTCCATATCCAGCTTAAGCACTACATTTACTTCCTTATTTCCCCTATTTATGTCTCAAATTATCTATTGAGCAAGCAACACATTCTCTCAATATTTCTTCCTTTTACAAAACTCAATTGATTATGTGAAATAATTTTAGGGAGAACCCTTTCCAATCTTCTATGCAATATCCCTGAAATGATCTTATTAACAAAGGAGCATTGACTTATGGGTCTCATGTCTGAATATGTTCTCACTACTTCCTTCTTTGGATCAACACCAAGTTTGTGTGAGCCACAAACTTGGTCAACTCATATTCACAAAAGAATGCTTTCACAATATGTGTAATGTCATCGCCTACTATATTCCAATATTCTTGAAAAAAGGTCCTCGTGGTCATTTTGGATTTCTGAAATATGAAGCTTTTCCTCCTCCCCTTAAAATAGGAGTGAAAAAACTTTGTAGTCTATCCATTAATTTTTCTGTGTCGATAAACCTAATATTCCAAAATAAAAAATTTTCAATCATTGTTCACTAGATGAAGGTTTATCTCTACTGCACATTGTCTTCACTTGAAGTGTAATAAAGGACCTACACTTCTTTACATTGTTCTTCAAGCTAGATGTATGACAGGGTAACAATCTCCTGCTTGACTGATTTGATTAATGTTATATTCAATATCTTTATCCTCTTCTCTATGCATTCTTCTAAGAATTTCCCTTTCTTCTTCTTTTATTAAATATGTCCCCTTGTTCAACTGATCAATCAATAAGATTTCCCCCTCCACATCTTTATTATTTTCATTGTTATGGGCCTTTTCCCCTAATGTGCCCCTTTCACTACTCAATTCAATAGCCCCCCTTAGGGTCTCCATGTTCCCCCGTGCTGTGCCCACCTCCTTATTGTTCATTCCATCCACCTCCAATATTTTATCCTTGTTTGTAAACCCTTTGTCACTCTTTTCACTAGAAACTTATTGAATCACCCTCTTGTCCTTGTTGCCACCCGATTCTGTCCTAGGTGTTATTTCTTGCGGCTACTACCTCTTTTCCTAATCGTTGGTTGTTTCTCCTTGCTCTATCTCCTCATCCTTGTTCTCTTCTTGCAACGTTAAATATTTATTATGAAATATATTATCAGTGCATTGCCATTCGTTTTTCAATATAGGTCCACCCTTCTTTGTTTGCTAATTAGGTAAAGGATCATGTTCCCTTTTGGCTTCTTTTCTCTGTCCCTCCTCTCCCATAGGCATTGTCTCCACCTTCTATTTTGCAACATCAGGCATGTTCTGCTTCTGTTCTCCTTGGGCTTCCTTTTCCTTCTTGTCAAGGAATAAATCTGGATGTAATATGTAACATTGTTTCTCTCATGACATTGTATCCTACAATTCTGGCATTATTTAGGCATGTAGTCGTACTTGATGGTGATCCATCTTTCAATAATAAGCTCCTTCAATTTCCTCATACTAATTTTAATTCGCTTTGGGAATTCTTTCAGAAGATTCACTTCTACTTTGACATTAGCACAGCTGGGCCTAGTCTGGTTTTTAGTAGCCAAGTCTCCTTGCAGTGGCTTTCCTACTGCACTAGCAAGTGAAAATATGTCATCCTCTCCAAAGAAATTTGGTGGCAACTAAGGGAAAGAAATCCAGGCCACCATAGTTGTTTTCTCTTCTTCCGCGTTAAACATCAAATCCCACTTAAACGTTCTTATAGGGAAAGAATTGGTTTTTGTGGCAATATAAAATGCAGATTTTGATAAAAGATCTTTAATTAGGGATGCCATAATTAGGACATGCCTATTATACAGCAAACCAATCTTTCACTCCCTTTTCAATTCGTATTATTTTGGTATGATTTTCCGCATTCATTTATGTCAGGCTACACATATGAAAATTTTCCAAATTTTTGTTTACTATCATCAGATCAATTTCTGCCTGATCCTAAATTACCTGTGGTTCTCCATGCAAATACCTAATGGGTTTCATATAGGGATCAATTTCACTTGGGCTTTGGATTGTTTTAGCATGTCCGCATGGGTTTTAATCGGCAACGATGGTCCCCCATAAGAATATGGGAGGCCAATGGCTAGAACGACCATGAATGGTTGTTGTAACCAAACATAGGGTTGTGGTGGCAGCATAGGGTTACAGAGAGTTTCAGCTACTCAAAGATAACTAATCTGTATCTATTTACTTCCTATAGATATCCTTGGATTTAGCAAGTACCAAACACTTGGACTTTTCTAGGAAAAGCTTTGCAAAGTTACTATCCTCTGATTACTAATCAGGTGACTAAATGGGAATATCCTGATAAAAGAAAGTTTAGATGTAATTCAGATGGCTTCTTTGATCATAATATGGAGAAAAGTTGTGTTGCTTTTTGTGTTAGGATTCATCTTGGAGAACTGATATTTGTAGAAGCTAAAAGAGTGGAGATAAGCTCTGAAAGGTTAAAGTGAGAGCTAAGATGCTTGGAATTGAATATTGTATTAACAACAATATCCTTCATCTTATAATAAAAATTATTTCTTTAATTACAAAAAGGTAATGGATGGAAAATGAAAAGTACTTTGGGTTATTGCAGTTGAAGTCGGAGAAATTAAGAGAATGGTGATGGAGTTTGAAGTTGAGACTATGAGTGGAGATTGTGCACATTTTTAGAGAAGGGAACAACCTTGTGGATTTTTTCAACTAATGGTATGTTCAATGATGCAAGTACAAGCATCAAACAATATCACACAATTCAAGAATTTTCATAAAAGGCTAGCACTATACTTGAATTAGAGAAAAATGAAGTGCCCAACATCATACTGAAAAGAGCCAAAAAGGGTCATACAACTTGAATATGATCTAATCAATAAACAATAAGCAAGAATACAGGAAGATCACCTATAAAGGGCTATCGAGAAACATAGTTGGTATTTTTTTTCAAAATTATTGCAACAAGCTATATATATCAGAACTTAGAAAGGATTTAATGGAAAAAGTGTTCAATAACTTCTAAGATTGAGAGTTCTTGCAGTGACACCAATTTCATGGGAGCTCAATCTATAGAATTCAAAATGATATTAAGTTTGACCTCAATGATATTAAGTTAGACATCATTTTAGCAATTTTATCTAAGCTTTTTCGATCAAAAACCTTACCTTATATGGTGTTGAAAGCACAATTTGTAAGCTGAAGAAGTCTTCAAAGAGATCAAACTCATGACGTTTGTGAGCCTTGTAAGTGGCATTATGGATGTCACTCAAGCTTGTTAGATTTGTTGCTGAGAAAGATGCTCGAGGTGAGATCGTCGAAACAAAATGAAGGAGTGGGTCAGATTGTTGTCTCTGGAACTTTTGTATATCTTTTGATTTTTGTTCATTATTTTCTTTTTGGCTTTTCTCTTCATCTTTTTTAACTCTGTAGGATTGTACTTGGGCCATTTTCTAGCTCAAATTATTATTTTTGTGTCTGTATTTTCTTTAATAATATGGTTTTTGCCCGATTTAACATAAAAGAAACTATTCATAATGGAGTTACAAAAAGTTTCTAAAGAAATTTTTTGAAATTGAATATTGAATAGATTTACTCCATACATATTTCGAGTTAGACCTTTCAGATTCCATTGGACTAGAGTACATCCTGCAAGGAAGAAGAGTCAGGTAATGGTGCAGGCTAGTAGAAAGAAGAGCAAAGGGAAAACATTACCTTTGATAGCCATTTTCCAAAGATGCAACAAGCAAGATATGGATATTATAATTGGAAACCCAAAGTTGAAGGAAGCTGGAGGAACAAACCCAGGGAAACATTTGATGTGACAGACAATGAGAAAGAAAGAGGCGTGCAGAGTAAAAGTTAGGAAACCCTATTTCTTAGGGGTGTGTTTGAACGACAATGCCTTTTTAGGCAACGTCTTCCTTTTGTATGGGCCTTTGGGCCGAACATTGTATGGTGGACCGCTTTTGACTAATAAATAAATTGGACCCATGGTCCTAATTGATAAAAAAATATAGCAATTAAACTAAAGGAAAAATAACTTAAACAATATAAATGGAAATGAATATAAATGCATGATTTTCATTTCTGCGTTGCCAAAAGCACATAACTTCCGAAAAGAAAAAAAAAAAGAAAGAAGAAGCTTAGAAATTGGTTTATATTAATTAATTTTTTTTTGAATTTATTATTATTTTTATACATAATTAAGATAAAATGGAGAAGATATAACCATCTCAAAAACTGTAAGTATCAAATTTAAATTTTGAACTTCAATTTTTATATATTTTATCCTAGTGTTTGCATACGTCATTAAATTCGCTTTTTTAATTTTAATTTTAATTTTTTAAATCTTAGTGTTTGATTAAATTAGTAAAATTTTTTAAAAATATATCTTTGAATTACTATAGTTACAAAAAAAAAAATGAAAACATAGCAAATAAACAGTTTTTATGAAAACTCCTACTATTATAAAATTTTGGGATATTATCTTCTTCTTTTGCATTTTCCCTAATTTAATCATTTTTCTTTTGATTGTTTTTTATAAATTAAGAGTGTGCTTTGTTATGAATTTTAATAATAAAAAATCAAAAATGACTTATCATCTAAAATTTTAAATACAATAAAAAAATATGTCCTATTATTGTCCTTATTTGTTGTTTTATTGTAATCTGTATTATTTAGCATTGCTATACCTATATTTTTTTTAATAGCTTGTAACATGATTTTTTTATTTCTATTATTTTAAGCATTGTTTTATTTGAAAGTTATGTCATTTGATAAATAAATTCATTCTCAAAACAAATTGATAAACAATTGAAAATACAAATAAAAAAGTAAATGTATAAATGTGCAAAAACCCAGATATACATAATTAAACTATCAATTAAATATCATAATAATTTATAGAATTAAATAAAATTGATATTTATAGCTTCAATTAAAAATCTAATAAAACCAAAACTACTTCATAAGAGCACAAACTTTATAACTTTAATCTCAAATAACATATATTGTTTTTCAATGTGCCCCATGAATGTGATAGGATGAATTGTTACGGAAGTGAAGTCCTCGTGATTGTGTTTCCTTGAAAACTTCTTTAATGTTTAACCTATTTTACTTATTTTAAATAATTGATGATTTCTATAGACTTATTTCTTGAACAAATAATTTAAGCCTTTGATTTTATAAACCCTAATTATATTTTTGAACTAAGATTTAAGGACTATGAGTAAGAATTGAATCTAGATACTTGACATGATAAATGTTGATTGTGATTGTAATATGAGCATGATGTGTAACACCTCTCATGTTTCTGGGCTTGGAGAAAACTAAAAGAATGAAGATTTACTAATAGTCAGGTTTCATGAGCCTATCTACAGCCCATAAAAGAATCCATAGGTCATAGATGGCATCGTGGAAGGTGCCTAGTGAAACTGAAATATTGAAGATCACTAGAAGTTGACTTATAAATTAGCTGACGAGCATACTTTTTCATACAACTCGTAAGTCTCATAGGTGGAGGCCCTGGGAAACCAGAAATCTAAGTGTGGGGTCTTCCTACGAAGGGATCTATGGTCCGTAAGTTTTTATATGTGCTGTACTACATGTTCATATATCAAATACTACAATTCGAGTAGCTCAAATTTTGTGACCCCTTGATCCACGAGATGAGGTACGACCCATAAATTATTCCACGACCCATAGAAGTGGGTTTCATAGATGGTCCTATTAGTTTCGTCTTTTCTCACTCTCCTAAGCCTAAATCTATTAGTTTTCACTTAATTAAATCCAAAAATGAGACTCTATAATTCATTAACACTCAAACACTCTTCAAACTTAGAATGCAGTTTCAAAAGGGTAAAAGCTAGGTTTTACAAGAAACTAATTCCCCAGGTAAGTAAGGCCTACAAAAATCATTTTCAATGTTTCACCATCATGTAACTACCAATTTTCTCCAAGTATCAAGTTGTAGTTGGAAACAAGATTTTTTTATTTTGAGAAATTGTTCTTCTTTATGCTATTTTTGAAGAAAAGCATGAAACTTAATTTTTCTACTATATTGAGGTCTTAGGTTGAGATGCTAATTTTCATTGACAAACTAGTTAAACCCTAATGTTACTATATAAATATATGAATTTTGAATTCTTGCTTCAAATATTAAAAAGGTATTAGCATAAGTATTGTATGAATAGTAAGACATGAAACCTATGATATTAGACAGTTTTGAGAAAAGTTAAGAGAATGGTAAGTTGGGCTAAGTCCTAAAAAGAAGAACAGTATTACCTAGAGTAGATTATATTCTTTTAACTATTAGCATATGGTTATTACTTTTGGGAGTAGTATTGAACACCGATGAGAGTGCCTTGTGGGTACAAATGGTTGTTTTAGATGTGGCCAAGTGAGGAACTTTTTGGAAGATTGTTCTATGGGAAGGCAGAAAATTAGGGATAAGGGGTTAGAGTATAACAACTTGAACTCACAAACTACGTAGCCAACATAGGATAGGATTGTACCAAGAGTACATCTCCTCATTATCACTGTGATGGCTAATTTTGGGATAGATCTAGTCCCTTAGTTTTCGTCTCTTACCCTTGCAAAGTATGGGATGGCTCTTGAAGCATGGACTAGATGTTGTATCATAATGAAGCTCATAGTGGTGATTGTTAGACATGGTTATACTACTTTTGAGTATAGTACCCTATCCTAAGTTCCCTGTTTTGGCTATTTTACATGCTCGTACATTCTACGTACTAACTTTCTTTGGACCTTCATTATTTTATGATGTAGATGTGAATGACAGAGTCCTTTAGTAGACATTCTGTTGAGGACCAATATTTCATTTAGCCATCGGTGAGGCCTTTTACTAGCTAGTAGATTTGGAGTCTTTATTTATTTTTTAGCATTTCTTTTCAATTTGGCTTATCATGGGCCTATCATGGTACTTGTTCAAGATTACTTTCTTAGAGGTTCCATAGAATAGATTTCATGAGTTTTAGTTCTTATTTTTCAGTTGTTTGTTGGGATACTTCCTTAATTTAGTTGTCAAACTATTGCATTCTCTTTAACACATAATATCTAAGTCTATCATTTATTATTTAAGTCTTTTGTTGAGTGAAGCAGGCAGGCCAAGGGGTTCGCTTGGGACCAAAAATGGTTTTGGGTGCCAGCCATGTCCAGGGTGTAGAGTCGGGTCATGACAAACATGGTATCAGAGCCAGGTTTAAGTGTCTTAAGGTGTCTATAGAATCGTGTCTAGTAGAATTTGTATTATTGGTGTGAAGCATGCCACATCCATAATAGGGAGGCTACAGGGCATAAGGTAGTGTCACTATCAATTGTCATTCCCTTTTGTGCTTCAAAGTTTACCTCTATTTAATCCATTCTTATTTGTTTGTTCACTCCTTATTTTTCACATCATGCCTCCATGTAGAGTCACTAGAGCAGACAAAGGTAGAGGATTCCTAGCCTGCCAGAATGCAAACCAGCCTAATCTACTAATTCCTGATGGACCTAGAGGTCCAGCTGTGCCTGTTGAGCATCAATCGCAAGTGGATATCTCTAATGAGGAGCTTTGCCAGGCTATCCAAACTTTAGCACATTTAGTTATCAGACAGGTAGGCCAATAGGAAAATTGCAGTCATGATAGTTCAGATACCACTAGGGTTTGTGAATTTCCGAGTATGAATCCACCTGAGTTCATGGGTCTGATGTGAAGGAGGATCCTGAGAACTTCATTGAGGATCTCAAAAAAGTAATTCAGGTTATGCATACAGGTGATATAAAGTGAGTTAATTGGCTGCCTACTAGCTCATAAGAGTAGCTAGACTTTAGTTTGATTAGTGGAAGGGAGATAGCACAGACGGAGCACTAGCTTTGAGTTGGAAATTATTTGAGGAGCCCTTTCTAGGATAGTACTTTCCTAGAGAGTTGAGGCAAGTTATGGTGAGGGAGTTTTTGAATCTGAAGCAGGAAGCTATGAGTGTGCGGAGCACAACCTCTAATTTACTTAGCGATCCCTTTATGCTTTGACTATAGTGGCAGACATGCATACTACGATGGATCTATTTGTATTAGGGCTCTCTTGAATGACTAAGACAAAGGGCCAAAATGCTATGCTAATTAGGGATATAGACATAGCTTACCTAATGACTTATGTGCAACAAGTGGATGAGGAGAAGATGCAGGATAGGGAGGAGTTTACAAAACAAAGGGGCCATGACATTAGGATAGGAGATAGGTACGAAGAGGGCTGGAAGTGCCAGTAATTAATTCTTTCAGCTTAAGGCATCTAGACCAACACCTTCGTCTATTACTGTATCGGCACTGAGGGTCAGGAATGAGCATGGATCATAGAGTTGTAGAGTTCAGGTCAGCCAGTCATAGGGAAGTGCAGATTAAAGATTGACTCATTATCCAGTTTGTGGTAACTGTGGTAGGTCTCATCCAGGAGAGTGCCTTGTGGGTACAAATGGTTGTTTTAGATGTGGCCAAGTGAGGAACTTTTTGGAAGATTGTTCTATGGGAAGGCAGAAAATTAGGGATAATAAATCTCAGTCAGTTTCTTTAGCACTACAGGGTAAGCCAGTTCAGAGGGGTACTATATCAGGGACAAGTGAGGGCACAAAGATTTTGAAGTAGGTGGTGCAATTATCAAAAATGCGGCAGAGTCATCCTTGGTGGTGGAGGTGAAAAAAAAGCAAGATCAAGATCCTATCCCCCTTCAGTTGAAAGCTTTAGTTGAAAGAAGATGTTCAGAAGCAGAGGACAGGAGCAGGAGAACTCATCGGATGTGGTTACCGGTATGCTTAAAGTATTTATGCATTATTAGACCCAGGTGCCACATTGTCATTTGTGAGTCCTTATGTAGCTACGAAGTTTGAGATCAATCCAGAATGTCTTCTGAAAGAGTCTATAGAGGTTGTCCAACGTCAGTTTACCATAAAAATTCCCTAGCTAATCTGATCGAGTTAGAAATAGTAGATTTTGACATCATTCTAGGCATGGACTGACTTCATGTTTGGTATGCCTCCATATACTGCAAAACAAGGGTGGTAAAATTTTAATTTCATAATGAGCTAGTCTTAAAAAGGAGGGGTAGTTCAGATTTTCCTAAGGGTCAATTTGTTTCATATCTCAAAGCCAGAAAGTTAATTTCCAAAGGGTGTATATATCATCTAGTCAGAGTCAAAGATTCCAGTGTTGAGACACCATCTCTCCATTTTGTTCCAATTGTGAATGAATTCCCAGAAGTCTTTCCAGATGATATACCTGGAGTCCCCCCGATAAGGAGATAGACTTTGGGATAAACATCCTCCCACATACTCAGCCTATATCTATTCATCCATATCATATGGCTCCTTCAAAGTTAAAAGAGTTGAAAATACAGTTGAAGGACCTCTTAGATAAAGGTTTCCCTAGATTGAGCGTCTCACCTTAGGGTGCTCTAGTTCTCTTCATGCGTAAAAAGGATGGTTTTCTTAAAATGTGCATAAATTATCACTAGTTAAATAAAGGTCACAATAAAAAAATAAGTATGCTCTTCCCAGAATTGATGACCTACTTGATCAACTCCAAGGCACTTCTTGTTTCTCCAAAATAGACCTCAGATATAGGTACCATCAACTCAAAGTTCAAGAAAGTGACATTCCTAAGATAGCCTTCAGAACTTGCTATAGTCATTACGAGTTCTTAATCATGTCCTTTAGACTGACTAATGCCCTAGCAGCTTTCCTGGATCATATGAATAGAGTTTTAAGGCCGTACTTAAATATGTTCATCATTGTGTGCAAAGGTGACATTTTGATCTAATCTCATAATGAGGAGGAGCATGCCAACCATCTTAATATTCTTTATACACTTATGAACCAATAGTTATATGCAAAAATTTCCAAATGCCAGTGTTGGTTAGCATCTATGACATTTTTGGTCATATTGTTTCTGGTGAGGGCATTCAAGTCTATTCGCAAAAGATTGAGGTTGTAAAGAACTAGCCATGACCCACAACTTCAATAGAGATAAAGAGTTTTGTGGGTTTGGCAGGTTACTACAGGCATTTTGTTGAGGGTTTTCTTCTATCTCAGCTCCTTTGACTAAGCTAACTCAGAAAAAGGTTAAGTTCATATGGTTTGAAGCTTGCGAGAAGAGTTTCCAAGAGTTGAAAACTAGGTTGACTATAGCTCTAGCCTAATGCCTACTCAAGGGAGCTGATGGCTTCGTTGTATACTGTGACACTTCCAATGTTGGCTTGGGATGTGTATTGATGCAAAGAGGTAAGGTGATAACGTATTACCTCCAAACAGCTTAAGACTCATGAGAAGAATTACCCAACTCATGATTTGGAGATTGTTGTTATGGTGTTTGCTCTCAAAATTAGGAGACACTATCTTTATAGTGGGCACGTGGATGTATTTACTAACCACAAGAGCTTGTAGTGTATTCAGTTAGAAGGAGCTGAACTTGAGGCAAATGAGATTGTTGGAGCTTTAGAAAGACGATGGCATGAGCATCCTCTATCACCTAGGTAAAGCTAATGTAGTTTCTGATGCTCTTAGTAGGTTGACCATGGGGAGTACTGCACACATTAAGGATAGAAGGAAAGAACTAGTTAAGGAAGTGCACAGACTATCACGCTTGAGAGTACAGATTAAAGATTTTGAAGTAGGTGGTGCAATTATCAAAAATGCGGCAGAGTCATCCTTGGTGGTGGAGGTGAAAAAAAAGCAAGATCAAGATCCTATCCCCCTTCAGTTGAAAGCTTTAGTTGAAAGAAGATGTTCAGAAGCAGAGGGTATTATTGTTTACAAAAATGGGAGATGAAGTCCTTAGATACTAAGGCAGGCTATGTCTACCAAGTGTTGATAGCCTTAGAGATAGGATTCTTGTAGAGGCTCAAGATACTCTATTCACCTAGGCTTAGCAAAACTTTATAGAGATTTATGAGAGGTTTATTGGTGGTGTGTTATGAAGAAGGACATTACAGAGTTCGTGTCCAGGTGCCTGAATTGTTAGCAAGTTAAGGTGAGGCACCAAAGCCTTGTGGTGTGGCCCAAAATACTAAAATTCTTGGGTGGAAATGGGAGAGGATTAGCATGGACTTCATAACAAGCTTAACTTGATCTTGTAGATAACTTGATTCAATAAGGGTAATAGTAGACCAAATGACCAAGTCAGCTCACTTTATACCTATCAAGATGACTGATACAGCTGAGGACTACACCAAACATTACATTAAGTAGATTGCTAGATTTCATGGGGTTCCCATATACATTATTACAAAAAGAGAAGCCTAGTTCACAGCATAATTTTAGAAGTCCTTCTAGAAAGGGCTTTGTATGAAGGTGAATCTTAGTACGCCTTCCATCCCCAGATAGTTAGGCAAGCAGAATAGACTATACAGACTCTTGAAGATATGTTGAAGGCATGTGTTCTAGACTTTAAAGTTAAATGGGATGATCACTTACCCTTGATTGATTTTTCCTATAATGATAGTTTCCAAGCAAGCATTCAAATGACACCATATGAGACCCTTTATGGGAGGAGGTGCAAGTCACTTATTGGGTGGTTTGAAGTCGATGAGGCAGGATTAATAAGACCTAATTTAACCTATTAGGCTATGGAGAAGGTGAATGTTATTCGAGAGATACTAAAAACAGCCCAAAGTCGATAGAAGTCTTATACTGATTTTAGAAAGAGAGATTTAGACTTTGAGGTACGTGATTGGGTGTACATAAAGGTTTCACCGATGAAGGGAGTTATGAGATTTAGGAAAACGAGGATGCTCAGTCCCCCATATATTGGCCCATACAAGATTATTAGGAGGATTGGTAATGTGGCATACGAATTGGAATTGCTACTAGAATTAGCCATTATTCATAATATTCCATATTTCTATGCTTATGAAGTATTTGGGAGACCCCGCACTGGTTATGCCTATAGAGAGTATTGGAGTCAAAGACAATTTGTAATATGAAGAGATCTCAATTTAGTTACTAGATCATCAAGTTCATAAATTAAGGACCAAGGAAATTACTTCTCTTAAAGTATTATGGAGGAACCAGTTCGTCGAGGAAGATATTTGGGAACCTGAGGTATATATGAAATCCAGATATCCTCACCTATTCATATCCTTCCAATGATGAGCATGAAGGTAGTATGCCTTATTCCTATCATTGAGTTGAGATAAATCCTTAAATGTAAGTAATAAGGTATCTGGATAGCTTCCTAACAATGAACTAGTTCATGAGTATCAAACATGCTAATATTCCCTAGTTTCATGTTCATTCGAGGACAAATGATACCAAGGGGGAGATATTGTAACACCTCTCATGTTTATGAGCTTGGGGAAAACTAAAAGAATGAACATTTGCTGATGGTCAGGTTTCACGAGCCAATTTACGACCCAAAAATGATTCCATGGGTCATAGATAGTATCGTGGAAGATGCCTAGTAAAAGTGAAAAATTGAAAAACTCTGGAAGTTGACTTAAGAATTAGCAAACGAGTCATACTTTTTCATACTGACCTAAGTAAGTCACGTAGGTAGACGCCTGGGAAACCAGAAATCTGTCTAAGTATGGGGTCTTTCAATTAAGGGATCTACGACCCGTAAGTTTCTATACGAGCCGTACTGCATGTTCATGGATCAAATATTATAATTCCAATAGCTCAAATTTTGTGATACCTTTATCCATGAGATTAGGTACGACCCATAAGTCATTCCATTGCCTATAGAAGAGGGTTTTGTGGATGGCTCTTGCAGCTTTTAAAGAAGGGTAGTTTAACTTTTCTCATTCTTCTAAGCCTAAACCTATTATTTTTCACTTATTTTTAAATCCCAAAATGTGACTCTCCAATTCATTAAGACTCAAACACTTTCCAAACTCAGAACATAGTTTTGAAAGTACAAAAGCTAGGGGTTTCAAAAACCTTCTTCAAAATCCTTCAAGAAACTAATTCCCCAGGTATGTAAGACCTACAAAAATCTTTTTTCACAATTTCACCATCATGTAACTATCAGTTTTCTCCAAGTATCAAGTCATAGTTGGAAACAAGATGTCTTTATTTTGAGAAATTGTACTTGTTTATGCTATTTTTGAAGAAAAACATGAAATTTATTGAATTTTTCTACTTGATTGAGGTCTTAGGTTGAGATGCTAATTTTCATTGATAAACTAGTTAAACCCTAATGTTACTATGGAAGTATTTGAATTTCCAATTCTTGTTTCAAACATAAGAAAAACATTAGCATAAGTATGGTATGAACAGTGAAGCATGAAACCTATGATTTTAGACAATTTTGAGAAAAATTAAGAGAATGCTAAGTTGGACTAAGTCCCAAAAGAAGAAAAGTAATACCTAGGGTAGATTATATTCTTTTAACTATGAGCATATGATTATTACTTTTAGGAGTAGTATTGAGCACCTATATTGGTAAGAGTATAATAATTTGAACTTATAAACTACGTAGACAACATAGGATAGGATTTTACCAAGAATACAACTTCGCATTGCCATTAAGATGGCCCAGGTTTGGGATAGATACACTTCCCCAGTTTTTGTCCCTTACCTTTGCAAAGTATGGCCTGACTCTGGCAGTATGGGGAAGATGTTATATCATTATGAAGCTTATAGTGATGGTTGTCAATTATAGAAACTCACCAAGCTAAAGTAAACTAATTCTTACATATCGACTTTCAGCATATGTTTTTACTTTCAGAATGCACTTTATTTGTTACATATGTTATCATATTTTGACACATGTTTTAGCTACTTTTGAGTATAGTACCTTATTCGAATTTCCTAGTTTTGGCTATTTTACATGCTCATACATTCCATGTTTTGACGCCCTTTGAAACTGCATCATTTTATGATACAGACTTAGGTGACAAAGTCATTTAGCAGATGCTCCATTGAGGAGCAACATTTCATTCAGCCATCGGTGAGGCCACTTATCAGCTAGAGGATTTGGAGTCTTTATTATGTTTTAGCATTTCTTTTCAGTTATGGTTACCATGAACCTGCCATAGTAGTTTTTCTAGATTACTTTTGTTAGAGTTTCCATAGACTAGATGTCATGAGTTTCAATTCTTATTTTTCAATTGTTGTTGGGATACTTACTTGGTTTGTTTTTGTTCAGACTGTTGCATTCTCTTTAGCACATCATATCAAAGCTTATGATTTATACTTTTAAGTCTTCCACTAAGTAAAGCAGGCAAGGTAAGTAGTTCGCTGAGGACTAGAAATGGTTCTGGGTGCCGACCACATCCAGGGAGTAGAATTGGGTCGGGACATGATGTTAGTGTTGATAGAATTGAATGGTCCTATGAGTCCTCAAAAATTAAACTCAAATGCAAACATCAATAACATACCAAGTGGAATCCCACAAGCGGGATCTAGGGAGGGTGGAATGTACGCAAACCTTACCACCCTATAGAGGTTGAGAGTTTTTTTTCTTGAGGACCCTCATCACAAAATGAAACGACCCTAAAAAGTACTTGAAAATGTGCCTCGGAAGTTCCTGGAATCATAATTTCAATATATCTCAAAAGCCATGCATGATATCAAAAATTTGACTTCATATTCTTGTTTCGGGGTCAAAATTAGGGGGTAAAGGGTCTAACCCCAATTTTAGAGCAACCATATCAAAATTTAAAATTCCCAAATGTCAATTTCCATAGAGCAAAGTGTTCTGCTTCTGTGATGTGTAGAGGTATTATTTTATGACTATTTTATTCAACTCGGTCCAAGAATTTTAAGTCTTTGGCCTAAGTGTTCCCAAACATGTATTTACCTATACTTAGCTATCTTCACCCTCATATCATCCTAAATATTCCACAATACTCGCTCAAACACTTAGCCATACTTTTCACTCCTAAATTCAAGTCTCAAAACCTCTTCTAAATCTAAGGATTTCCTTCAAGCTTAAAGCCTCCATTTTCAATCTTCACTAAGAGTTTCTCCAAAGCTAAGGTATGTTGGTTTCAACCAACGAGTCCTTCCACCCATAGTGCCCTAATCTCCTTTTTAACCAATGTGCATTATTTAAAGTTGATTTTACAAATGGGTTTACTAGTCTGAACATGTCTATGAACAATGTCAGAGCTATGTAAAGTTGTGACTATTTTGCTATGTTTTGAGCTATAAATCTTGGACCAATTATAAGTTTTGATAAGGGGTTTTGATGTATATTGCTTAGGGGTGTTGCAAGGTGTTTTTTGATGGTTTTACAATTGATTTGCTTGCATGATTTTGTCTCTAAATTTCACGGTTTTGTACTACCATTCATTACCCGTCAAGTGTTTGATAAAATGTCCGGTTATGGTTTGTTGAGGAATTGAAGGCCATAGCATGATATATGATATGATTGATGTTATGATGATGAAAAAAGCTTATGTATATGAAATATTTTATACAAAGTATTGCATTAGACCATGCTTGATCTAGGGGGACTAAGTGCCGTATATCCTTATCGGGGGGTTAGTACCTTGATAGCCAATCAAGGGGCTAGTGCCTTGATAACCTAGATGGGGGCTTGTACTCATCAACCTAGTGAGGGATTTGTACTTGACCACCAGGGTGATGGGGTTGCATCATTATTAACCTACAAAGGGGTATTGTACTTTAGAAATCTAGCGTGGTCTCTTCTACACATATGATATCCTATAAAAACATGAGTTACTTAAGCATATTTTACTTAAGCATTGATCATACATGCCATATTATTATATTAAGCCTATTGCCTATTGTTATGAATTTTAATTTTGATGCCTATCTATTATTGCATTGCATCCTACATACTTAGTACATTCAAATGTACTAACACATACTCTTGCTTACATGATATCACCATGTAGGAACCAGTGCCCAAGTTGATTATCCTCCTTCTCCACCTGGCTAGTTCGGTACTACTCAAGCTAGTCGGTGAGTCCTCCATTCCAGGGATGTTTATCTGTGTTTATCTTATTATGTATTGAGACACTGTTCTTTATGTTCTATTTTGACTATGAGGGTGAGCCCAGTTGCTTTATCTTGGCCCCCAAGCTTTGACTCTTTGTCTCTTGATTATGATGTTATACAACCTTTCCCATTAGACCCTTTGCCCCTATTCTTACTCTTTATGTCTTTTATATGCTTCCGCGATCGATGATATGTAATGATAAGTTAAGACGCTTGTTTGGGGTTCCTTCAGGTTTCACCATTTGCCGTGTCATGTCTAGGCCCTAGGCTTGGGTCGTGAAAAACTTGGTATCATAGCACCAGGTTATTAGATCCTCAGAGTCCAACACACTGTGTCAATCAGAGTCATATTCATAGTTGTGAAATGCACCATGACTATGAATAGGGGGCTATGAGGAATTTTAGGAAATGTTTCCCTTCTTCATTATGGTAAGTTTTCCACCTAACGATTGTTCTTTTCTATGCTAGATCATGCCTAAATCTCAAGAAAGAAGGGCTCAAACTCCAAAGGAGCAACCTACTAATTGTGAGCTCCGAGATGCTCTCACTATACTTGCCCAAGTTATGGAAAGTCAAGTCAACCAAGGGGCCCAAGCACCTTATGCTACTACCCCGGGAGCTAGGCTATAGGACTTTATGAGGATGAATCCTCTAGTGTTCTATGGGTCAAAGGTGGATGAAGATCCACAAGAGTTCACTGATGAGGTCTATAAGATTTTGAATATCATGGGTGTTGGGTCAAAAGAAAAGGTGGAGTTAGCGGCATACCAACTCAAAGGACTAGCCCAAATATGGTATGATCAATGGAAGGGGAAGAAGGAAAATTGTAATGTGGTCCTTTGAGAGGAGTTCAAAATAGCTTTCCTTAATCAGTTCTTCCCTCTTGAGCTTAGGGAGGCTAAATTAGTGGAATTCATGAACTTGAGACATGGGTCAATGAGTGTGAGGGAGTATGCCCTTAAGTTCAATTAACTTTTAAAGTATGCTCCTCATTTGGTAGCTAATCCTAGATCAAGGATAAATATGTTTGTGATGGGGGTCTCCAACCTAGTGAGTAAAGAATGCCGATCTGCTTTTCTTATTAGTGACATGAACTTGTCCCGATTGATGATATATGCCAAACAAATAGAAGAGGATAAGTTGAGGAAGAGAAGGGGTCATCAGGCCAAGAGGGCCTATTTTGAGGGTAAGTTCCAAAGGGGTGGCCGATTTCATCAAGGCCAAGGATCTTCTTATGCTACTAATAGGGGGCTTGCTAATGACTCCACTAATCCTCAAGGAATTGGTGGTGTGGCTCCTATTGATGTGTGTCCTAAATGTGGAAAGAGTTATAGGGGTCTATGCTTGAAGGCTTCTATGCATGTTTTTAATATAGGGAGCTTGGTCTCAAAAAGGTGGATTGTCCAAGAAACCGTGGCAAGGGCCAGGGTACAAATTCGATTCCACTTGGTAGAGGTGGTCCTTAAGGTGGTGCCCCAAGGCACAATCGGTTTTATGCTCTACCTGGTAGAGAAGGGGTTGGTGAGGTTCCCGATATTTTTATCAGTATGTTGAAAATCATTGACTTTGATGCATATACTTTGATTGATCCAGGTGCCACTCTTTCCTTTGTTATCCCTTTTCTTGCTAAAAAGTTCTATGTTGACCCCAAGTTATTGCATGAGTCATATGAAGTGTCTACCCCTATTTGTGCATCTACTGTTGCTAGGAAAGTTTATAGAAGTTATCCTATTTGTATCTTGCATAAAGTGTTGCCTTGTGATCTTGTTGAGTTAGACATGGTCATTGTAAATGAGTTTCTTGATGTCTTCCCAAATGACCTTCTCGGTGTTTCTCCCAAAAGGGAAATAGACTTCGAGATAGACCTCCTCATGGATACACAACCCATTTCTGTTCCCCCTTACCGTATAGCCCCGATGGAGTTGAAGCAGTTGAAGGAGTAATTGAGGGATTTGTTGGAGAATAGATTTATTAGGCCTAACCAATTATCTTTGGGTGCACCAGTGTTGTTTATGAAAAAGAAGGATAGGTCCCTTAGGATATTTATTGACTATCAGCAACTCAATAAGGTTACTATAAAGAGTAGGTATCGTCTTCGAAGAATTGATGATTTGTTTGAACAATTGTAAGGGGCTAGCTATTTTTTAAAATTGATCTTCGGTCCGAGTATCATCAAGTGAGGGTGAGGAATGTGATATTCCCAAGATGACTTTCCGAACTAGGTATGGGCATTATGAGTTTGTTGTGATGTCATTTGGGTTGACCAGTGCACCAACCATCTTCATAGACCTAATGAAAAGGGTCTTCAAACTCTACCTTGATTCCCAAGGTTTGTGAATGGGTTCTCCTCCATTGCTTCCCCTATGACCAAATTGACTGAAAAGAAAGTTAAGTTTATATGGATTGATGAGTACGAGAGGAGCTCCCAAACATAAGCTTGAGTCCGCTCCTATATTGCCATTCTCAGGTTGGTTTGGGTTGTGTGTTGATACAACATCGTAAGGTCATAGCTCCTTCCCATGATCTAAAGTTAGCCGCCATTATGTTTGCATTAAAAATTTGGCGTCACTACTTGTATGGAGTGCATGTTGATGTGTTCACCAATCATAAGAGCTACAAATATGTTTTCACTCAAAAAGATCACAACTTGAGGTAAAGGAGATAGTTAGAACTTCTTAAAGACTATGAGATGAGTGTGCATTATCATCAGGGTAAGATAAAAGTGGTAGTGGATGCCTTGAGTAGGGTGTCTATGGGTAGCCTCGCTCATGTTGATGGTGGTGATAAGGAAATAGCTAGGGAGGTGCATCAATTGGCTAGGTTGGGGGTTAGGTTGGAAGAGGTTAGTAGTGGTGATATTGTTATTATTGACGGTTCTAAGTCTTCCTTGGTTGATGAGGTGATAGCAAAATAAGATCTTGATTCCTCCTTGCTTGAATTGAAGGACTTGGTGAAAGAGGCCAAAGTGAAGGTTTTTTCCTAAGGGGGAGATGGTGCCCTTAGGTACCAAGGTAGGTTGTATGTGCCTTGTGTTGATGGTTTGAGGGAGAAAATCCTTGACGAGGCCCATAATTCTTCTTATTCTATCTACCCTGATTCCACCAAAATGTACATATATTTGAGGGATGTATATTGGTGGGGTGGCATGAAGAGGGACATTGCCGAATTCATTTCCGATTTTCATAGTTGTCAACAAGTCATACCTGAACATCAAAGGTCGGGTGGCCTAACCCAAGAAATAGAGATTCCTGCTTGGAAGTGGGAGGTGATCAATATGGATTTTGTCGTTGGGTTACCCAAGACTAGAAAAGGTTTTGATTCCATTTGGGTTGTGGTTGATTGGATGAAAAAATAGGCTCACTTTTTTGCTATTTTAGACCACATATGGGGATGACAATTATGCAAGGTTATACATTCATGACTTGGTAAGGTTGCATGGGGCTCTTTTGTCAATCATATTGGATTGTGGGGAACAATTTACTTCACATTTTTGGAGATCTTTCCCAAGAGGTCTTGGTACTAGAGTTAAGCTTTCTACGGTCTTTCACCCTCAAACAGATGGCTAAGCCGAGAGGACCATCAAAACCCTTGAGGATATGCTTAGAGCATGTGTGTTGGAGCTTAAAGGTAGTTGGGATGATCATCTTCTGTTGATTGAGTTTGCCTACAACAATAGCTATCATTCTAGCATCGGTATGACTCCATTTGAGGCACTTTATGGTAGAAGTTGTAGATTAGCAATTGAGTAGTTTGAGGTTGGAGAGATGACTTTGTTGGGACCAAATCTTGTTATGGAGGGTCTTGAGAATATTTGGATGATTAGAGAAAGGTTAAAGATGGCTTAAAGTCACCAAAAGTCTTATGCCGATATGAGGAGAAGGGACCTTCAATTCAAAGTGGATGATTGAAAGTTTCCCCAGTGAAAGGTGTGGTTCATTTTGGTAAAAAAGGGAAGTTAAGTCCAATATATGTTGGTCCTTATGAGGTGATAAAGAGGGTTGGAAAGGTAGCTTATGAGTTGATGTTGCCTAGTGACATAGAATTGGTTCATCCGGTGTTTCACGTGTCCTTGTTGAGGAAATGTGTGGGTGATCCAAATGCCGTGTTTTAAATATAATGTTGCATTCTTGTTGGGGTTGATTTGTTTATGATCAGTCTTGTTTTGTATGTCTCTTTTACATTCGAGGACGAATTTTCCCAAGGGGGAGATATTCAAACGACCCAAAAAGTGTCCGAAAATGTGTCTTGAAAGTTCCTGGAATCGTAACTTCTATATATCACAAAATTCGTGCCCGATATCAAAAATTTGACTTCATATTGTTTTTCAGGGGGTCAAAATTGGGGGGGGATAGGGGTTCAACCCCGATTTTAGAGTAACCATATCAAAATTCAAAATTCCCAAATGTCAATTTCCAAAGAGCAAAGCGCGCCGCTTCCGCGATGCGCAGAGGTATTATTTTGTGACTATTTTTTTCAACTTGGTCTAAGACTTTTAGGTTTTGGGCCTAAGTGTTTCCAAATGTGTATTTACCTATACTTAGCCATATTTCACCCTCATATCATCCTAAACATTCTCCAATGCTCAGTCAAACACTTAGCTATATTTTTTACTCCTAAATTCAAGTCTCAAAACCTCTTTCGAATCTAAGGATTTCCTTCAAGCTTCAAGCCTCCATTTTCAATCGTCACCAAGAGTTTCTCCAAAGCTAAGGTATGTGGGTTTCAACTATTGTGTCCTTCCACCCATGGTGCCCTAATCTCCTTTTTACTGAATTTGCATGATTTAAAATTGATTTTAAAAATGAGTTTACTACTTTCCCCAGACCTCACTTGTGGGATTTCACTGGGTATGTTGTTATTGTTGTTTAAAAATGAGTTTACTAGTATGAATATGCCTATGAACTATGTCTAAGCTATGTAAAGTTTTGACTGTTTTGCTATGTTTTAAGCTAAATCTAGGACCTATCGTAAGATTTGATAAGAGGTTTTGATGTATATTGCTTGGGGGTGTTCCAATGTGTTGATTGATGGTTTTACAATGGATTTTCTTTCATGTTTGCACCTCTATATTTCATTGTTTTATACTACCATTTCACACCTACCAAGTGTTTGATAAAATGTCTGGTTATGGTTTGTTGAGGAATTGAAGGTCCATAGCATGAGATATGATATGATTTATGTTATGATGATGAAAAGAGCTTATGTATATGATATATTCTATACAAAGTATTGCATTAAACCATGCTCGATCTAGGGGGACTAAGTGCTCGTATAACCTTGTCGGGGGTTAGTACCTTGATAGCCAATCAAGAGGCTAGTGCATTGATAACCTAGATGGGGGCTTGTACTCATAACCTAGTAGGGGGTTTGTACTTGACCACTAGGGTAATGGGGTTGCATCATCATCAACCTACCAAGGGGTATTGAACTTTGGAAATCTAGCTTGGTCTTTTCTACACATATGATATCCTATATAAGCATGACTTACTTAAACATGCTTTACTTAAGCATTGATTATACATGCCATATTGTTACATTATGCTTATTGCCTATTGTTATATATGTTTCTCTTATTATGTATTGAAACACTCTTCTTTATGTTCTATTTTGACCATGACGGTGAGCCCGATTGCTTTGTCTTGGCCCCCGATCTTGTCTATGTAGTAGAGGTGTTTGTTCCATCCCACATACTTAGTACATTCAAATTTACTAACGCATATGCTTGCCTACATGATATCACCATATAGGAACTGGTGCCCAAGTTGATCATCCTTCTCCTCCACGTGGCTAGTTCGGTACTACTCAAACTAGTCGATTAGTCCTCCATTCCGGGGACGTTTACCTATGTTTCTCTTATTATGTATTGAAACACTCTTCTTTATGTTCTATTTTGACCATGACGGTGAGCCCGATTGCTTTGTCTTGGCCCCCGATCTTGTCTATGTAGTAGAGGTGTTTGTTCGACATGCTATGTATCTATGATATGAGCTTTGACTCTTTGTCTCTTGATTATGATGTTATACAAGCTTTA
>DF357490.1:88648-115710 GCA_000787875.1 Solanum virginianum | reverse complement strand
ACTCATTAATTGGAATAATATGATAGCATGTCGCATGAAAGGATAGGAGTCAGGTCTCCCAATCTAATCCTCGGTAAGGTATTAACAACCTTCATCTTCTTTCCTCTCTTAATCTCTAAATCCATCACTAGAAGCCTATGCTCAGTGGAAATATTTTCACTTAGACCTGGCAATCTTTACAAAGGCTTTTATCGCCGTTTTAGAGAAGTAAGTAGCCAATTTGAGTCTGAGTTACCATACTGCGAAAGGTAATCAAGTGTTTTTCCCTCTTCAGGAAATATGAGTTAGCAATAACTAACTCAAAGTCTTTGGAAAAATCAAAGAGAGACATCCCACCTCCATTCCTCTCCCCAAAACCAAAGCCTCCATGAACATCTTCAACAAAGTCTTTGGAAAAATCAAAGAGACACATCCCACCTCCATTCCTCTCCCCAAAACCAAAGCCTCCATGAACATCTTCAAACCCGCAAGTTGTTGTCCGAATATTCCCTTTAAAGTCAACTCTGATGAAGATTTTTTCTGTCTTTGGTATCTCATCTAACTCTTCCCAAAAGAGCTTTTTGACTTCCTCATCCAAGCCTATATGAGGTGCATAGGCACTCACTACAGGCCTACCAAACACAAGTTTGATAGACATTATCCTATCATTAAACTTTCTTACCTCAAATACATATTCCTTAAGGTCTTTGTTTACTAGTAAATCTACACCATTTCTATCCCTAGACCTACCCGTGTACCATAACTTAAACCCATATATCCCGAGCTTTGGTACCTACCCATCTGGTCTCCTGAACATATGCTATATCAATATGTCTCCTCTTAAGACACTTCACCAGCTCTATGGATTCCACGACCCTACCTTTGACTCAAAAAGGCCCATGCCCCTCTTACTACCCTTACCCCTTACTTTCGACCCCAACTGATGACATGAACCTAGTCCACCATTAGCTCCTGACGTCATTAAACTAAAAACTAATAACTCACTACAAAACAGTAAAATATAGGTAAGCTACTAATCACATAATCAGATACAAGTCAAAAACGCAAACTATACTAAAATAATAAACTAATAAGCAAACCCAATAATATAAAACAATAGATATAAGGTATACTAATTAAATAACCAAATATATAGAAAAAAATCAAAGTAGCAAAGAGTATATTCAGGAAAATAGTTGACAATGAAAATCTTAAAAAAACTCCCTAACAAATAAATTCTACACCAAACAAAAAGTTACAGGAAATCTAGAGCAATGAGCAAAATATTCAAAATATTAATGAAAAACAAGAAGTAAATACTAAAACTGATCAAAATATAATATCAAAAATCTGACTAGGGAATAAACTTACAAATTGAATAGAGCAGTCAAGAAGTAGAGAAAGGGGAGGAACGATAGAACACAGGTTGATTGTCATCTGGAATAGGTGTCATCAAGATCTAGTCGCTAGATTTTCTGAAATCTATTTCTGGCCAGAATTTTAATGCAAGAGTCATTGAAATCTGACTAATAGAGGTTGATTGGAAGCATCGTTGGGAAACTCTTGTAGTGGTAGGGTCTGAATCTGCAAGCAAGATGGAATATTCTACCCAATTTCGACGTAAAACCAATAACACCACTTCATTAGACAATACAAGTTGGATAGGAAAGATGATATCACCCAAGCTACACCTCTTTTTTTAGGCTAAAGTAGTCATTGTCAAGATATAGAACCTACCCAAGGTTAGGGTCGAACCCAAGGGAATATGGTAGACTTAGAAGAATTCAGTTTTGCAATTTGGGTTTATTAACCAACTTATCTCCCTAAAATGGGGGGTTATAATAACAAATAAAGAGTAATCCTAACTAGCACAAAGGTTTATCCAATATGGAGAGAAACTAGGGTATTGTGTTCCCCATGATTCCTTAACTTAGTATCACCATATAATCAAATACTTTTATAGTGTATAGCATACAAAACAATAAGTTAAGTTTACCAAACCTTTTGTCCCAGGCGAGAGGCAAATTTCACTATGTGACTTAGTTCATCCTTGCAGTGTGACATTACTAACCCTTACCTACTGTCCCAGGACAACCGCCCCTTAGCCCAGTTCGGTTGATTAGATGAGAAACATCGATCGAATCCTGCTAACTAATCTCTTTTCCTATTCATTACTACCTTGGTCCAGTCAGTAATACTAAGTGGGTTCTAATGTTGGCCACCACTAGAAAACATGCAAAACGAAGAGATTTAATCAATAGATATATGCATACTTTTCAAGAATTACTTATTATCTGGTTTTACCTTGTTAGTTTTTCATGGTTCCCACAACCCTAGTTGTGGATTTAGCTACTCATGATCTATGTAAATGCAAGACTCATTAATTGGAATAATATGATAGAGTACTTACTCAATTTAATTAAGCACAAGAAAATTGAAAACTTCAATGAGAATCACAAGATTGTAATTAGAAGATGAAATTCAAGTTTACAAGTGTTTCTCAACTCTCCAATATTTTTCTCTAATATATCTCACTGCTCTCTCTAGAAAAATAATATAAAAACCTATTTATAATGTTTAAAATAAAAATCAAAACTAAAATAGGATAACTGGGTCGGCACACTCCATGAAGTGCTCTATAGGCCGTAAAGTGGGTTATGACTCGTAGGTCGGGCTTTCATACTTTGTTGCTAAAATTCTGGACTTGTCTTCTACGATATGCCTCTATGGTCGGGAAAAGGTTATGTGGCCCGTAGAGGGTTTCATCTGATGAAACTTCAAAAAGTCCTTCTTCTCCGATTCTCAGGGTACGAGACTTGATCTATGACTTGTAATTTGTTTCACGTCTCGTTTGCATATTCGTAGACCAAACTTTAGAAATCCACCCATCACTGGAATTCCACATGAAACCTCCTTTATGTTCCATAAAGGGTCTCGTTGATGCTCAAAATCAACAACTTCTGCAGATTCTTCCCAAAATCAATGCCAACCCTGAAATCTTGCAAAACAAGCATAAAAACAAATCAAACATACTAACATCGCATTGAGAACACACAAAATCTCAAGTTTTAAGCATCAAAATCATTGTATTTTGACAACACATCAACACCCTCAACTTAGTTGCTTTTCTTCAAGCGATAGACTCAATCTATATAAGAAGCAAAGTAACACATAGACCTCAACCTAATGACATACATCTCCTCAAACTTAAGCACAAATAACCACACTACTTTTTAAAAACACAATCAGATAGCTATCCAGCAAACCAATACAGACTAATGCATGTGAAAATGCAACTATGCCAAGTAAGGTCGATAAGCCACAATCACTGCATAAGTCTAATGTTAACAATGTAATGCAAGTGCCCTCACAGAAAGAAGTCCCATATCTCACTTTCAATGATATAAAAATATATAATCTTAGGACGGTGCAAAATCACTCACTCCAACAAATGACATTCAAGTATCATGCTCAATACCATATGCTTGCCCCTATACTCATGACTAAGACCTTTGACTACTTAGACTAGAATCACATTTACTTTAAGGCTTGCAATGTAGGTTCAGTATGATGGTTTAGAAACAACAGTGACTAAAGGTTCTCCTTGACACTATATTTTTCTACACTTTTATCCTACCATCACTGTTACTTTCATTTCCTTCTCCCTTTTTTCCTATTTCAAACATTTTTGGGTGCTCTCTTTTCATTTTTCAGCCTTTTGCCTTGTATTTACACTTTATTTTTCTTTTTATCTCATAACTAAGACATCACTTATTTTTCTTGCACCAAGTACACATTTTAATCTATTTCCATAACTTTTCCCCTAAATTTCTGTTTTACCCTTACACTAGCCACCCTCAACTTAGGCTTTTGGCCTAAGTTGAGGTGCATATTATCCAACCTCGAAACCAGGGCCACTTTTGGTAGCCACCCTCAACTTAGGTTTTTTGTATCAGTCAATATTCACAATGTTTAAGGAAGGAACAGGGCCAATTTTAGGATTTTACAACTAATAAGGGTAGGTCATTTAGGTTTTTACAAAGAAGAGGTATATGTCAGGCTCAAACATTAGGATCAAGAGATATTTTTACAAATTTGGTTGGTCATTTAGGCTAATTGGACTGTTATGAACAATGACCTAAGATCCTTTCCTAATCCAACTAACTGACAGTCTAAATCAGAATGGAAGGGCAAGTTCTGAACAGAAACATTATACACGAATTAGCAAATTAAGCTCACACTCACATCACACTGATAACACTATCAACACAGACTCTCCATTCATGCTTTTTCTCTCAATTTATCCTCACTTATCAGAACAAGCAGTGTCAACCCACTTAAGCATACATGGTTGTTATCTAGACTAACTAATCAGAAATTTGGTGGTATCATCTTTCACAAAAAATGCAAAAGCATACATATGCCACAGATATCAGTAATATATGCTACAAATACTACCAAAACATCCTAAATATGTCAGTTCAACTGAAAGTAAATACCCATAGGTAAAAAGAACATAGGCAAGAAAAACCCTAGGATTCAAAAATTAGGGTAGTGATGGACCAAAGCTAATTAGACTTCACTGAGGCCCATAACTACCCACACCCCCATAAAAAAGAGGTGCATTATTCTCAATGGATGCAATAAAAATAAAATAAAGTATCAGGGTCAGAAAAACATATCTAGGGGCCTAAGCGCTACTGTGTGGCTGAGTCTGGCCACCCTTAACCTATGTAGAGGCCTCCTCAGTAGTAGCACCATGGTCAGAGGGGCTAGAACCCTTCACTTCCTCGATCACACGAGCCTATTATAACTCCTCTTCCTGCCTCCACTGCCATAAGACAAGCTCTAGCTTCTCCTACTCTGTCAGCCTCCCATGTAACCATACTGGACCTGGATCATCATTTGGGTAGGGCCTCTGTCAGGACCCAAGCCTAGGGCATAGATATGACACGACAAATGGAAACCCAAATGGACCCCAAATGAGCCTCTTAACATATCATTTGCATATCCTTGGTTTTGGAAGCAATTAAATAACAATAAGAGAATATAAATAAGGATAAGGGACTAAGGGAAGTCTTTCATAGAATAAATCATCAAAGGAGTCAAAGCTCAAAACAAAAATACATAACTTCTCCAACAACACCTCTAACATATATTGGGCGGGAGCCAAGATAACTTTTTGAGCTCACCCTCATAGTCATAAGCATCTAAACAAAGAAATGAGTCTTTATATATCATATGATCAATAGCTATGGTCCTCAGAGTTGAGGACTTACCAAGCTTACATTAAGAGATAGTTGTTACCACGTGGAATAGGAAGATGATCATGTGAAGCTCCGGTTCCTACATGGTAAAATTATGTAGGCATAGAGTATACGTTAGTGCATTTGAATGTATTAAGCATGTAGGATGCAATGCCACAAGAGATAAGAAACTTAGTCAAAATGCCGATGCATAGGGAATAGAAAGTACTATAACAATATAACATGCATGATCAATGCTCAAAGTAATACATGCTTATATAGAATATAGTACACGTGTAGAAAAAGACCATCATCATAGACCAAACATCTAGTACTTAGAATCTAAGGACTAGCACCCCCTTGGAAGGTGATTGAGGTATCTACCCCTCAATTGGTAGTATGGGCCTAGCATCCCCCGATAAGGTGGTCAAGGTATATACCTTTCAATGTAGTAGTACGGGCCTAGCACCCCTCAACAAGGTCGTAAAGGTATATACCCCTCAACGTGGTAGTATCGGCCTAGCACTCCTCGATAAAGTGGTCAAGGTATATACCCCTCAACTTGGTAGTATGGGCCTAATACCCCTCGACAAGGTGATTAAGGCATAGCACCCCCTCAATAAGGTGTGGTGACTTGCTACACTATAGACACTTTTCATGAAATCAATATATACATATATTCCTTTCATCATTATAAAGAAACTTTACTCATAAGCCATGCAATAAACCTTCAATAATTCAATAACCCTTAACTGGACATTTTATCAAACACTCGGTGGGTGTGTAATGCTAGCTCAAAATAATGCAATTCAAGAGTGAAATCATGTGAGAAAACTTAATGTAAATCAACCCACCAACACTAGGGAACACCCTCATGCAAGATATATTAAAGCCCTTCATCAAATCTTATCATAGAACATAGATTCATAACTCAAAATATGCTTAAACAGTCTACATTTCATGAAAACCCAACATAGTTTATAATCAAATTCATAGTAAAAATACCATAAGTAAATCAACTTAAAAACATGTAATTTTTATAAAAAAGAAGGTTGGACACCATGGGTCAAAGATCCCAATGGTTGAAATACACATACCTCAACTTTGGAGACTCCCTCGATAAAGATTGGTGAATAAGAACTTGAAGCTTGAGTGAATTCCTTAAGATCCTGAATGAGTTTGGGACACTTGAATTTGAGTGAAATATTTGGCTAAGTGCTAGAGAGGATTTTTGGGGAATGTCTTGAATGATATGAGGTTGAAAAATGACCAAGTATAGGTGTTTTTAAACGTAGAAAGGCTTAGGCCCAAAACCCAAAGGCCTTGGACTAAACAGGAAAACTAAAGCAATTTTAACACTAGTCCGTGCCCTGAATGCATCGTGCCAGGGGTACAGATCATCTCTAGAAATTGCCAATTTTGGAAAATCAAATTTTGATACGATTGGTCTAACATCGGGGTTATACCTATCCCCCAGTCAATTTTGCACCCTGATCACAAATATAAAGTCTGATTTTCAATATCATGCATCATTTTTTTATATATGAAAATTACAAATATGGGCATTTTTGTAGCACATTTTCGGGCACTTTTGGGCGTTTCAGTATCTCCCTCTTGGGAACATTTGTCCCCGAATGCCAAAGAAATGTCTATGAGAGAAATAATCAAGATGAGTTCAGCCCAACACATGGATGCAATAGTGCACTTAAACATCATTTCAAAATCTCAATATAAGTGTTAAAATCGCCATGAACTTGTCAACATAAACTTGAATGCATACAATGACATAAGGGCTGAAACATAAGACTTGAAATCACATAGGAGACTTGAATTAATACCTTAGGCATGAGTAGAATGAAAGATATAAGGATATCACTTTTGCATGTCCGCGTTAGCTTCCTATGTAGCACTCTCAACTTGTTGGTTTCTCCAAAGGACCTTGACAGACGTAACATCCTTGTTCCTCAACCTCTTCACTTGTCTATCCAAAATTTCTACCGGAACCTCTTCATAAGTCAAATTGTCTTCAACAACACCCACAACATCAATAGGCATAATGGCACTTGGGTCACCCACACACTTCCTCAACATAAACACATGAAAGACCGGATGAACCATATTCATATCATTGGGAAACTCCAACTTATAGGCCACCTTACGAATCCTCCTCAACACTTTGTAAGGACCAACAAATATTGGACTCAATTTACCCTTCCTACAAAAATGAATCACACCCTTCATTGGTGAGACCTTCAAATAGACCCAATTACTAAACTTAAATTCAAGATCACTTCTCCTCACATCAACATAGGACTTTCGATGTCTTTGGGTTATTTTCAATCCTTCTCCTATCAACCTTACCTTCTCCATGGCCTCCATAACTAGATCCAAACCCAACAATGCCATCCCCCCTACCTCAAACCATCCAATCCGGGATCTATAACATCTACCACAAGGAGCCTCAAAAGGAGCCATACCAATGCTAGAGTGATAGCTATTGTTGTAAGTAAACTCAATGAGTGTAAGATGATCATCCCAACTACCCTTACACTCTAATACACAAGCTCTAACCATATCCTGAAGAGTTTGGATAGCTCTTTTAGCTTGGCCATCCATTTCACAGTGGAAGGCCATACTAAGCTTTACCTTGGTACCAAGACCTCTTTGTAAGAACCTCCAAAAGTGAGAAATGAATTGAGCATCATGATCTGATATGATAGACAAGGGAATCCCATGCAATCTAACCAATTCATGAATGTATAACATAGAATAACGTTTGGCACCATAAGGAGTCTTAATCGATAGGAAATGAGCTGACTTTGTCATTATATCAATCACAACCCAAATGGAGTCAAAATACTTTCTAGTCTTAGGCCACCCAACCACAAAGACCATGTTAATTTCCTTTGAATTCCATATAGGAATCTCTATATCTTGGGCTAGGCCACTTGGGCTTTGATGTTCGGCTTTGACTTGTTGGGAATTATGGTAACCGAGTACAAACTTAGCAATATCTCACTTCATACCACTCCACCAAAACACTTCCCTCAAATCTCTATACATGTTTGTAGAAGAGGGGTGAATAGAGTAGGAAGAATTATAAGCCTCATCTAAAATCTTCTTTCTCAAGTCGCCAACACAAGGTACACAAAATCTACCTTGGTACCTAAGGGCAACATCTCCCCATTGGCAGAAAGCCTCCAACTTGCCATCTCTCACAAAACCCTTCAACTCTAGCAAGGTGAGGTAAAGATCTTGCATTGCCTTCACCTCCTCAATCAATAAAGATTTCAAACCATCTACCACTAGTACTCCACCATTACCAACCTCCTCTAACCTAACTCCCAATCTAGCCAACTGATGAACCTCTCTAGCCACCTCCTTGCCCTCATCATCAATGTGTATAAGGCTACCCATAGACACCCTACTCAAAGCATCAAGGGTGATAATACACACTCATATCATAATCCTTAAGAAGCTCTAACCACCTTCGTTGTCGCAATTTGAGATCTTTTCAGGTGAACACATATTGGAGACTCTTATGATCAATGAACACATCAACATGCACCCCATAAAATTAATGACACCAAATTTTCAAAGAAAATACCATGGCGGCCAACTCAATATCATGGGTAGGATAATTTGTTTTATGCACCTTAAGTTGTCTAGAGGCATAAGCTATCACTTTACCATTTTGTACTAAAACATAAACCAATGAATTTTTGAGGCATCACAATACACAACAAACCTTTCCGGTAGAGACAAGATAGAAGCAAAGATATGCTTATCATTCAAAGTTTGAAAACTCTTTCCACACTCATCGGCCTACACAAATTTAGCCTTCTTTTGAGTCAACTTAGTCATAGGAGAAGCAATTCAAGAGAACACATTCACAAACCTCTGGCAATAACCTGGTAAGCCCAAGAAACTTCTAATTTCCGATGTAGTCAAAGGTCTAGGCCAATTTCTAATCACTTCGATCATTTTAGGATCCACCTTAATACCATCCCCCCGACACCATATGACCTAGGAAGGCAACCTCTTTCAAGCAAAACTCATATTTCTCATATTTGGCATATAACCCCTCTTAAGATTTGTAACACCACCCCAAGTGATCCACATGGTCCTTCTCACTGTTGGAAAAATCAAGATATCATCAATAAATATCACCGCAAATAAATCAAGGTAGGGTTTAAAGACCCTATTCATAAGATCCATGAATATAGCTGGTGCATTGCTCAACCTAAAAGACATAACCACGAATTCATAGTGCCCATACCTAGTCCAGAAGACTGTCAAGGGAATGCCACACTCTCTCACCTTCACTTGCTGATACTTAGACCAGAGATTAATCTTAGAGAAGTGACTAGCCCCTCGAAGTTGGTCAAAAAGATCATCAATCCTTGGTAGCGGGTACTTATTCTTGATGGTGACTCTATTAAGTTGTCGGTAATCAATGTACATTCTAAGAGAATCATCTTTCTTCTTCACAAACAACACCGCTGCACCCCAAGGTGATTGGATTAGCCTAATAAAACCCTTCTCCAACAAATTTCTCAATTGCTTTTTCAACTCCTTTAACTCCTCTAGGGCCATACGGTAAGAGGGAATAGAAATGGGTTGAGTATCGGGAAGGAGGTCTATGCCAAAATCAATTTTCCTTTCGGAATAAACACTAGGAAGCTCATAACCTACCATTGACTACAACATCATGACTCTCACACTCAAGGATGGGTTCTAAGGGAATAAGAATTTGGCCATGTGGGTTCTACAATCAATAAAGGCATAATATGCATGCAACCGATCTATCTTAAGAATGACATCAAAATCCACCATATGCAACTCAACAAAATCACAAGGTAACATTTTATGCAAAATAAAAATAGGATAATTTCTATAGGCCCTACTAGCAACAATGTATACACCAAAGGGAGTAGATACCTCATATGGCTCACACAACAACTCGGGTTTAACATGAAACTTTTTTGGCAACAAAAAAAGTAATAAAAGAATGAGTGACACTCAGGTCTATCAATGTATACACATCAAAATCAAAGACTTTTAATATACTAGTGTTGACATCAGGTACCTCATATACCCCTTGCCTCCCTTGAAGAGGATAGAACCGATTATGCCTTGGGGCACCACCTTATTGACCTCCCCTTCCCAAAGGAGCCATATTTGCACCCGACCTTGTGGACGACCATCTCTACCCATGTTTTGATTATGATGATAATCAATCTTCCTATGACCCTCTTCACCACAGCTTCAACATGCATTAATATCCCTCAAACATGAGCCGTTATGGCCTCTACCACATTTTGGGCACATAGTATTAGGCACCACACCATCACCTCCTTAGGGCCTTAGGTTCTTATTAGCATTCCTTCTATTAGGAGCATTTGAAGACCCTTAGCCTTGATGAAATTGGCCACGCTTGGGACTTTGGAACCTTCCTTCAAACAGGCCCTCTTAGCCTCATTGCCCCTTCTCTTTCTAAAGTTTTCCCCCTACAATTGTTCAACATAAGTCATGAAGGGGGACAAGTCTATATCACCAATCAATATGGCTGCATGACATTCTTCATTTACTAAGTCGGACACCCTCATCACAAATTTGTTCATCCTAGTCCTTGGCTCGGCTACTATTTTTGGAGCATATTTATAGAGTTTGTTGAAATTGAGGGTATACTCCGTCACACTCATAGACCCTTTCTTTAAATTCATGAACTCTATCATTTTGACCTCCCTTAGGTTAAGAGAGAAGAGCTGGTTGAGAAATATATGTGCTGTCAAAATACAACACATTTGACGCTTGAAACAAGGGTTTTATAAGTTTTTAATGCGAAGTTTTTATGGTTTTTATGTTATTTTTGCAGAAAAGATAGGTTGACATAATTTTGGGAGAAAAATAAAGATTTTGCTGAAGTGCAAGACATACAAGACTTTCTATCAGTCGTGACCTAAGCTACGAGTCATAGGGTGATCTCATAGCAAGAAATAATGAGAAAAATCAAGAATTTTCTATGTGGAGATCATCCCTACGCGGCCACTCTATGAGTCATAGGTCTCACTATGACTCGTATAGTCAGGATTATAGCAAAAAACAATGAGTTAAAATTTTGGACCAAAAACTAAAGCCCAAGACTACGAGAGAAGCATACGAGTTGTACCTAGGCAATGACTCATAATAGTTAGCCATAGAAGCCAAGTCCAAATGCAAAAATCTTACTACGAAACCCCAATTATGACTCATATGTCACCCTACGAGTCGTATCTGTATGACATACCTTCTGCCAGTTGTCTTTTCTATTTAATTTTTAGGGTAAAATTTTAAATAGTATAAATACTTAATGATAGGGTTTTAAAAGTAGACTGTTGGAGAGATTCAGACTGGGAATCTTTCATTTCATATGTTGAATTTCTCTCTAGAATATTTCCAAGGTTTAATGTAGATTTTCATTCTTAATTTTGAAGACCCACCTTGCGGGTTTGGAAAATCATGTTGTACTCATTTTCCATTAATCAAAGCTTGTGGTTTCCAGCTTGAAGGTGTTCATGTTTTTCATTGGTTTGGGTAAACTTTCGACTATGTCTTTTACATTCATTGTTGTTGATTTTTCCTTAGCCATGAGTACATAAGCAACCACAACTTGGGATTGTGGGAACTATGTGTAGTTGACTTAAAATAACCTAGACTTTGTGCATTTTTTGATTGAGTTTTGCATGTATGTTTATTTTCCTTCATTTTGATTGATATTTGATGGTGGCCAACACCAAACCTCGCCTACTATCATGATCCCAACCAAGGTAGTGATGAATAGGAAAAGGGAAGTAAATGACAGGATTCGATTGATGTTTTCTCGTCTAATCAACCAAACCTGACCAAGGGGAGGTTAACTGGGTCAATGGGTAATGGTTAGTTAGCAACCATGGTTACCAACAAGGTGCCATGGTGAAATTTGACCTTCACCTTCACAAGAGGGCTGGAAGAACCTAAGTTATTGTCCTGCATGTGAATTCCATACTAGAGTTATGTTGTCTAGGGTAATTGAGTCAATGAGTCATGGGGAACATAATTCCCAAGTTGTCTCTCAATTTGAGTGTCTTCCAGCTTAAATAGTGTAGTGTTTATTTCTATTTTGCTCATAAATCACAACCCCCCTTTTTTTTAGAGTTTTTGTAATCGTTGCTTGAAATGATCGGTAATGGATCTCTATTGTCAAGCCCCATATTCCCTGTAGATGCGAACCTAACCTCTGGGTAGGTTTATTGCTGAATGTGATCGCTTTATTATTGGAGCATGAATATCAAAATACCACCTTAAACTCCTTCCAAAGGATCATTTTATTGTTCCCTTTCTCCTCTTACCATGGAGTAAACCATGTTAGGGCACCCCTTTGAGTTGGTAAGCTGCCAACTCTGTTTTCTCCTCCGATCTAACACCCATGATAGACAACACTTTGTACACCTCATCAATGAATTCTTGAGGGTCCTCATCCACTTTAGACCCTTCAAACTGCGGTGGGTTAATCCTCAAGAAATCCCTTACACTAGATGCCAGAGTAGGAGCATGATATGCTTGGGCCCCTTGATTGATTTGATTAATCATAGCTTGAGCTAGCATCCCGAAACTCTTTATGAGCTAGTTTTTCTTTGGGTGTATGAGCTCTTTTTCCTCATGGGATAAGTATGATCTAGCATAGAAAAGAACATTCATTAGGGGAAAGCCTTATCATAACTTCTATAGCATGATATGGATCAAGGAGAAGGGAAACATTTCTTAAAACACCTCATAGCCTCTTACTCATAGTTGTGGTGCATTTCACAACTATGAATAAGACTCCAATCGACATGGTGTATTGGATGCCAATGACCATTAACAACCTTATGCTCTAATACCAAGTTTCTCATATCCCACGCCGAGGGTCTAGATGTGACACGGTGAATAAGAACTCAAAGGGACCCCAAATAAGCCTCTTAGCTTATCATTTACACATCCTTGGTGGCAAAAGCAATTAAACAACAATAAGAGAATATAAATAATAATAAAGGCACTAAGGGAAGTCTTTCATAGCATAAATCATCAAAAGAGTCAAACTTCAAAGCATAAATACATAACTTCAATTTTTATAAGCTTTGGTTCTGCTACGAGACCAGGACCTACGAGCTATAGGACACCCTATGACTGGTAGTTGTGGTCTCGTAGCCCCGATCTATAATTTTAAAAATTGCACCGGGTGAGCTCACCCTCATAGATATAAGCATCTAAACAAAGAAAAGAGTCTTTACATAACATAGGATCAATAACTATTATTCTCAGAGTTGAGGCCTCACAAAGATTGCTTCAAGAGATAGTACTAGCCATGTAAAGGAGGAGGATGATCAAGTGGAGCTTCGGTTCCTACATGGTAACATCATATAGGCATAGAGTATGCGTTGGTACCTTTGAATGTACTAAGTATGTAGGATGCAATGCCACAGGAGATAAGAAACATTGTTAAAATGCATATACATTGGAAATAGGAAGTACTATAACAGTATGGCATGCATGATCAATGCTCAAAGTAAAACATGCTTGTATAGAAAATAGTACATGTGTAGGAAGAGACCATCATCATAGACCAAACATCTAATACTTGGAATCCAAGGACTAGCACACCTTTGGAAGGTGATTGAGGTATCTACCCCTAAATTGGTAGTATGGGCCTAGCACCCCCCGACAAGATGGTCAAGGTATATACCCCTTAACATGGTAGTACCGGCCTAGCACCCCCTGACGAGGTGATCAAGGTATATACCCCTTAATGTGGTAGTACGGGCCTCGCATCCCCCTAACAAGGTGGTCAAGGTATATTCCCCTCAATATTGTAGTACGAGCCTAGCACCCCCAATAAGGTAGTTAAGGTATATATCCCTCAACGTGGTAGTATGGGACTAGCACCCTCAGCCAAGGTGATTGAGGCATAGCACCCCCTCAATAAAATGTAGTCACTCACAACACTATATATACTTTTTATGAAATCAATACATAGGTATATTCCTTTCATCATCATAAAGCCACTTAACTCATAAGTCATGAAATAGACCTTCAATAACTTAAAAATCCTTAATCAGATATTTTATCAAACACTTGGTAGGCGTGTAATGCTAGCTCAAATCATGCAATTAAAGAGTGAAATCATGTGAGAAAACTTAATGTAAATCAACCCACAAACACTTGGGAACGCTCTCATGTAAGATACATTAAAATCCTTCATCAAATCTCATCATAGAACATAGATTTATAGCTAAAAACATGCTTAAATAGTCCACATTTCATGAAAACCCAACATAATTTATAATTAAATTAATAGTAAGAATACCCATAAGTAAATCAACTAGGAAACATGTAATTTGTTAAAGAAGGAAGGTTGGACACCATGGGTGAAAAGACCCAATAGTTGAAGCCTACATACCTCAACTTTGGAGATTCCCTTGATGAAGATTGGAATGAGAACTGAAGCTTGAATGAATTCCTTAAGATCTGAAATGAGTTTTGTCTAGGGTAATTGAGTCAATGAGTCATGGGGAACATAATGAGAGTCCCTTGATGAAGATTGGAATGAGAACTGAAGCTTGAATGAATTCCTTAAGACCTGAAATGAGTTTGGGACACTTGAATTTGAGTGAAATTTTGGCTAAGTGTTTTGGGGAATGTCTTTAATGGTATGAGGTTTAAAAATGACTAAGTATAGGTGTTTTTATGCATACGAAGGCTTAGGCCCAAGACCGGAAGGCCTTGGATCGAACAGGACAACTAAAGTAATTTTAACACTGGTCTGCACCCTGATCACGTCGTGCTAGGGGCACGGATCGTCTCTAGAAATCATAAATTTTTGAAAATTAAATTTTGATACGACTGCTTTAAAATCGAGGTTATACCCATTTCCCACTCAATTTTGCCCCCTGATCACGAGAATGAAGTTAGATTTTTTATATCATGCGCAAATTTTGAGATAAATGGAAATTACAAATATAGGCATTTTCGCGGCACATTTTCAGGCAGTTTTGTGGTGTTTCAGCATCTTCCCATGGGAACACTGTGTAAGCTTAATGCCAACCTTACAATTCGTAAAGTCTTCTATGAGTCATAAGAGGGGTTTGTAGTGCCCCCAGGTATGATCCCTAAATTTTTATAAGCTTTGGTTCTGCTACGAGACCAGGACCTACGAGCTATAGGACACCCTATGACTGGTAGTTGTGGTCTCGTAGCCCCGATCTATAATTTTAAAAATTGCACCGGGTTTCATTTAAAAGGGGGTCAGAATAAAATTTAACCCCCAAAAGTTCATTTTCCGAACACTAAAGATGATGAAAAACTCTCTTTTATCATCCACATTATTGTTCCGATCAAAATATCGACCACCCACGTCATTTTCCGCCCAAGATTCTAGCAAGGGCATTATTTTCTAGGGCTTGGGCTTGTTTTTCCATCTACAGTTCATTGGTTCAATTCTTCTTCAATTTGGTAAGTTTCCTGGTTAATCTTAATGCACTATGATGGCAAGTTATGCTATAGCTGAATTTGTATGTGTTTAACCATGAAATTTGAAGCACATTTGATGGTTTTTTGATATAATCTTAAAAACCTATGGTTGGTGTGCTTTAAAGGACATTGTAATGAATTGAACCTTGTTTGAAATTCTTTAGTAGGTGGTTGTGATTGCGTAAATGCTTAATGCCTTGAGTATAGTGCCTATTTGTGTCTAAGCATTGATCAAATTACTTTTGGAATTGAAATTTGGTTAGTTTGTGTGTATTCTGTAGGTCTTAATTTGGTGGTCTAGATTGAAATGGTCTGAATGTACTAGATAGAATTTCCTGTTGATATGTAGTGTGAGATTAGAAAATATTTTGTTTTTGGTGTGCTTGACGTACTATTAAAGTGAATTTTATTCTTAGGGATGATGGTTGTTCTGAATTTTCGATGTTATTGAGGGATTGCTTATGTGCCAAGTATTTGATATTGTTATTGTGTGCCAAGTATATTGAATTATGTGTTTTATTTGTGCTTTTTGTGGGAAAATGTTAGGCACTATAGATGCCTTCTGCGGTTAACTACGCGGAGATCCTATGACTTATAAGTCCCTATACGAGTCATAGTGGTCCCTCGTAGTAAGCATCAATTATCTGTGTTTCCTTCATGTTTCTCATGCAAGACTCACATACGACTCATAGTGCCTGCTATGACTCGTAGTAAGGGCCTCGTAATCTTATCTGACTTCAAAAAAATGTTTTTGAATATGGGTACGAGCCTAGACTATGACTCGTACGTCCCCCTACGAGTCATAATTATGTCTTATATCTGAGATCAGAAAGCATTTCTATAGGATTTGTGGTTCTACAAGGATAGTGTATGACTCGTAGGTCACCCTGCGAGTCATAACTACACTCGTATCTGCAAACCTGTAGTTGCATCAGTGACTATCTATTTTTGATTTTTTTATCCCTTGCTCTTTGTTATGTGAATTAATAGTTTAAAAGTTCTTAGTACTTACATGGGTCAATGGTTGGTTTGCAGATATAATGTCTCCAAAGGATAAACGGACAATTCAAACATTTAGGTGGAGGTTAGTTGATGAGTACTCCGAGAATCTGAAGAGGAGGTACAAGAGGGTGAAGGAGGTGGCTCGGGGAGTAGCTTGCCGCAGATGACTCCCATATTGATGGTCCGAATCAGAGTCCAAGCACAACTTACAACCTTAATAGGAGGAAGCACAATCTTAGCCCCCAGTTGATCTCAAATGGTGTATTGCGAGTATGAAAGAAATTTATGACCTGGGGTTAGAGATTAAGGGACAAGGCAAACCAATCTGCCAATTTCATGAGGAGTCCAGATTGAATACCTCTAGATTAGACAGAGTGCCCGGATTAGATGCTGGGTTAGATGAGCAAGGACTAAATGGACTACATAGTAGTTGGGCAAATATGCCCCTTACATAGTCCATGAGTTCTATGTGGTATATCTTGCTACACTCTGCCAGGGGCTGCCCAAGAATAAGAAGCTGATTGAGTAGCTGAGGCTATGGGTGGTGATAGTCTAGGGTAAGAAGGTTGATATCTTAGAAGAGATGATCTGATGAGTTTAGTTTGGGCCCACTTATAGAGTATCTTAGTCTATCGCAGAGTACGATGGTTGTATTGATAAAATGAGGAGATTGGTGGCTGGGAAGGACATCGGGGCCAGGATAGAGGTTCTGTAGTGTATTGCCTGCTAGATTTGTGAGGCGTGTGTTGAGCCGACGTGGGTCACAAACCACGTAGATTTGATTGTGAAAGTCTACCTCTTATTCTGGGCCAAGTTTTGGTGGTCTATTATCCGTTGGCGCATTAGATGAACCTTTATGGATAATGTGATCACCCTAGAGAGAGCAGTATTGTTGGCCAACATTCTAGCTGGTTATGCTATAGATTGGGCCTGGATTATTTCTGAGCAGATTGATGAGGCTGCAGCTTGGACGAACACCTCAGTGCCATTTCCAGTTCTGATTCATCAATTATGCAGTTCAGTAAGTGTTCCTGTCGACCCCCACTGGGACCCTTATGTAGATGCCACATGCACCATGGATCCCAGCCTGGTAAAGGCTGACGAGAACTTGGTGTAAGCGTGTACCATCGATTCGTTCCTCCTATTTCAGAGCCATTCCCAATAGAGCCTCCGACTCAGAGTGCACCTTTAGCTGCTATTGGTACTACTTTAATTGTTATAGAGCCTATGCCAATTGTGGAGATTGAGTCTACGCCATCCTCTAGTACTCTGGCACTAGTATCAGCTTCTTTATTGGTTGATTCTATTATTTGTGCTGTTGTTTTTTAGGTATTGTTATGCAGGGTGGCTACGGCATAGTCCGGGCTTCAGGCTTTATTATGCACGGGTTCGGCCATGGGTTGATCAGACCATATGGGACTCAGAGGAGAGGATGAATGCATTTGTGCGTGATCTAGTAGATGAGCGATTTAGAGTTGTGGATGCCTAAGTATATGCCTTCGAGGTGAGAGTCTACCGGTGACTTGAGGGAGCTCGGTCTGCTGACATGAGTGCTGTGGCTGAGGAGTTTGTTAAGTTTAAGGTTGAATTATTATAGTTGTTAGTAACTCCTGTTGCAGTCCTGAAGGTGGCACCGACAGATGATGAGGCATTTGAGTGGCTAGCCAACTATCTGAACGTCCGTGGGAAGAGGCTCCTTGAGCATGATAATGACCTAAAGCTAGCTTCAAAGAGGCTGAGGCTAGAGGAGGAGCCCATACCAGAGGAGGTGGTGCAGGAGTTGCTATTGTTGTCTGTTATTTAGAGAGATCTGGAGTAGCACACCCCATATGGAGAGGGTACTTCCGATACTGCTGAAGTACATTTTTGGGGTGTTTCAATAAATATCCCTAGGGAACATTCATCCCCTGATGTCAAAGAAATATGCATAAGAGAAGTAATCATGAAGATTTCAGCCTGACATGAATCAACAAATGCCTTTAAACATCATTTTCAAAAAGTCTCAACATGAATGTCAAAAATCGTCATAAACTTATTACCATGAACATGAATGTGTGCAAAATGACATAAGGGCTGAAACTTTAAGAGTTGAATTCATATAGGGGACTTAAACTAGTACCTTCGGCTTGAGTAGAGTGGAAGAAATATGGATATCGCTTTCTCATGTTCGCCTCGGCTTCCCATGTGGAATTTTCAACTTGTTGATTCCTCCAAAGGACTTTGATGGAAGCTATATCTTTGTTTCTCAACCTCTTTACTTGTCTATCCAAAATTTCTACCGGGACCTCCTCATAGGTTAAATTATCTTTTACACCACCCACAACATCCAAGGGCAATATAGCACTTGGGTTACCCACACATTTTCTCAACATGGATACATGAAAGACTGGATGAACCATATTCATCATTATAGGCAAATCCAACTCATATGAAACCTTACCCACTCTCCTCAAAACATTATAAGGACCCATGAATCTTGGGCTCAATTTCCCCTTCTTGCCAAATTGGACAACACCCTTCATGGGTGAGACTTTCAAGTAAACTAAATCACCAACCTTAAACTCAAGATCTCTTTTCCTCACATCCGAATAGGACTTTTGTCTACTTTGGGTTGTTCTCAGTCTCTCCCTTATCAACCTCACCTTCTCTATGGCCTATATGACCAAATACGGACCTAGAAAAGCCATCTCCCCCACTTCAAACCACCCAACCGGGGATCTACAATGTCTACTATACAAGGCCTCAAAAAGAGCCATACCAATGCTTGAGTGGTAGCTATTGTTGTAAGCAAACTCAATGAGTGGAAGATGTTCATCCTAACTACCCTTAAACTCCAAAAGATAAGCCCTAAGCATATTGTCAAGAGTTTGGATAGTCCTCTCGGCTTGACCATCCATTAGAGGATGAAAGACCTTGCTAAGCTTAACCTTGGTACCAAGACCTCTTTGGGAGGACCTATAAAAGTGAGAAGTGAATTGAGTACCCCGATCTAAAATGATAGACAAGGGAATCCCATGCTATCTAACTAAATCATGTATATACAACTTGGCATAATCTTCAGCACCATAAGTGGTTTTGACCGGTAAGAAGTGAGCCGACTTTATTATTCTATCCACAACAACATAAATAGAATCAAAATGTTTCATAGTCTTAGGCAACCCAACCATAAAATCCATGTTGATCTCTTCCTACTTCCAAGTAGGAATCTCTATATCTTAGGTTAGGCCACTCTGCCTTTGATGGTCAGCTTTGACTTGTTGGCAATTGTGACATCCAGATATGAACTTGGCACTGTCCCTCTTCATACCACCCCACCAATACACCTCCCTCAAGTCTCAATACATCTTTGTAGAACCAGGGTGAATCGAATAGGATTAATTTTGGTCCTCCTTCAAGATCAATTTATTCAAATCATCCTTATTTGGTACACACAATCTACCATGGTACCTAAGGGCACCATCTCCCCCTTGGGAGAAAACTTCCACTTTACCATCTTTCAGCAAGGCCTTCAACTCTAACAATACAGGGTGAAGATCTTATTTTGCCTTTACCTCCTCAAACTAAAAAGACTTAGGACCATCCACAACCACTATACCACCATTATCGACTTCCTCTAACCTAACCCCCAATCAAACCAACTGGTGAACCTCTCTAGCCACCTCCTTACCTCTATCCTCAATATGAGCTAGACTGCCCATGGATACTCTACTTAGAGCATTAGTCACAACATTATCTTTGCCAGGGTGATAATGCATGCTCATTCATAATCTTTAAAAAGTTCTAACCACCTTCTCTGTCTCAAGTTAAGATCTTTTTGGGTGAACACACATTGGAGACTCTTGTGGTCGGTAAACACATCAATAAGAACCCCATATCTTGTTTGTCTCAAGTTAAGATCTTTTTGGGTGAACACATTTTGGAGACTCTTGTGGTCAGTAAACACATCAATACGAACCCCATACAAGTAGTGACACCAAATTTTCAAAGAAAATACCATGGCCGCCAATTCAAGATCATGGGTGGGATAATTTTTCTCATGTACCTTAAGTTGCCTTGAGGCATACACTATCACCTTACCATTTTGCATCATAACACACCCAAACCAATTCTTGAGGCATCTGAAGTACATTTTTGGGGTGTTTCAATAAATATCCCTAGGGGACATTCATCCCCTGATGTCAAAGAAATATGCATAAGAGAAGTAATCATGAAGATTTCAGCCTGACATGAATCAGCCAAGATGGGAGTGGAGACTAGTTTATCTTTTAAATTTCTTTTCACATTCATCGGTCCACACAAATTTCCCCTTCTTTTGGGTCAACTTTGTCATAAGGGAAGCAATAGAAGAGAACCCATTCACAAACCTTTGGTAATAACCCGCTAAGCCTAAGATAATCCTAATATCCGATGGAATCAAAGGTCTAGACCGATTTCTAATCACCTTTATCTTCTTAGGATCAACCTTAATGCCATCACCCGACACTATATGGCCAAGAAAAGAAACCTCTTTCAACCAAAACTCACATTTTTCATATTTAGCATATAACCTCTCCTCTCTCAAGATTTGTAACACCACCCTCAAGTGATTCACATGCTCCTCCTTTCTATGGGAATAAATCAAGATATCATCAATAAAGACCACCACAAACAAGTCAAGGTACGATTTAAAGACCCTATTCATGAGGTCCATAAATATGGCTAGAACGTTAGTCAACCCAAAGGACGTAACCATAAACTCAAAGTGCCCATACCTAGTCCGGAAAGCTGTCTTGGGAATATCATACTCCACTTTCACTTTGTGATACCAGGATTGAAGATAAATCTTAGAGAAGTGATAGCCCCTTGAAGTTGATAAAAAAGGTCATCAATTCTTGGTAGAGGGTACTTATTCTTTATGGTGACTCTATTGAGCTATCGGTAATCAATGAACATTCTAAGAGAACTATCCTTTTTCTTCACAAATAACACCAGTGCACCCTAAGTTGACTTACTAGGCCTTATGAAACCCCTCTCTAACAAATCCCTCAATTGTTCTTTTAACTTCTTCAACTCTATCGGGTCCATACGATAAGGGGGAATAGAAATGGGTTGAGTATCAGGAAGGAGGTCTATACCAAAGTCTATATCCCTTTCGGGAGAAATAATGAGAAACTCATCGGGAAAGACATCAAGAAACTCAGTAACCACCAGAATCAACTCAATAGGAAAGAATTTGGACACAACATCCCTAACCCTCACAAGATAATAAAGACAACCCTTAGAAATCAACTTTTGAGCTTTAAGACAAGAAATGAATCTACCTTGACCACAACATCATGACTTTCCAACTCAAGGATGGGCTCGTTAGGGAATTGGAATTTAACCTTACTAGTTCTATATTCAATAGAAGCATAATATGCATGCAACCAATCCATCCCAAGAATGACATCAAAATCCACCATATTTAACTCAACAAAATCACAAGGCATGATTTTATTCAATATGAACATGGGACACTTTCTATAGACTCTTTTAGCACCAATGGACTCACCAAAGAGGGTAGACACTTCATAAGGTTCACACAACAATTCGGGACTAACATGAAGCTTTTTAGCAAAAAAAGGAGTAATAAAAGAAAGAGTGGTACCCGGGTCTATCAATGCATACATAGCAAAATCAAAACCATTCACATAATGGTGATGACATTGGGTTCCCCATACATCCCTTTTCTCCCTTGAAGAGCATAGAATCTATTTTGCCTTGGAGCACCACCTTGTTGGCCTCCTCTTCTCTTTTAACCCACATTTGCACCTTAGCCTTGTGGACGACCATCTGTACCTTTGTTTTGAGTATGAGGGCAATCAATAACCTTGTGACCCATGTTACCTTAACCAATGAAAGCATTAGAATTCCTCAAAATGGACCACAATGATTCTTTCCACACCTTGGGCATCTAGGTTTTGCCATTCCTCAAAAACCACCTTGGAACCTTAGGTTGGTCACCCTATCATTGGCAAACCCTTTGGTAGGAGCGTTGGATGACCCTTGGCCTTGAAACTTGTGGCCTTGTGGAAATCAACCACCCTTATATACTTGGAAATCACCTTCAAAACGAGCCCTCTTGGACTCACCACTTCTTTTTTTCTAAGCTTTTCCCCTATAGTTGCTCGGCATATGTCATGAGGCAAGAAAAATCCATATGACCTACTAGCATAGTGGTAGCACACTCCTCATTTACCAAGTTAAATACTCCTGACACAAATTTGTTCATCCTTGATCTGGATTTTGCAACTAATTGTAGAGCATACTTGGAGAGTTGGTTGAACTTGAGGACTTACTCCCTCACACTCATAGAACCTTACTTATGGTTCATAAACTCTATCATCTTAGCCTCCCTTAGCTCGATAGAAAAGAACCGATTAAGGAATGCGGCTTTGAACTCTTCCCAAGGTATAACATTATCATTCCCCTTCTCCAACTTCCATTGTGTGAACCAAATTTAAGCCATACCTTTAAGTTGATAAGCCGCCAACTTTTCCTTTTCCTTTGAATTGACCCCCATGAATGATAGCACCTTTTACACCTTATCTATGAACGCTTGGGATCCTCATCTATCTTGGATCCATGGAAGTCTGGTTGGTTCATTCTAGTGAAATCCCTCACCTTGGAAGACGATGCAGAAGCATGAGGAGCTTAGGCCTCTTTGTTAATTTGGTTGGTCATAGCATGTCAACATTGTAATAGCAACTCAGAACTCATCTTTGAAACACCCCAGAAAGTGCCCAAAAATGTGCCTCAGAAATGTCCATAACCGTAATTTCCATATATCTTAAAAGTCATACGTGATATTAAAAATCCAATAACATATTCGTGATCGAGGGAAAAATTTAATGGGAAATAGGTATAACACTAATTATAGAGAAATCATAGCAAAATTTTATTTTCCGAAAAATTCAATTTCCAAAAGCAGTGCGCATTGGCTCTGTGACGTGGAGCCATCGCGGAGTAGTGTATTTTGTTACCAGTTTTCTTATTTTGGCCTAAGGCCTTGAGGTCTTGGACCTAAGCCTCGTTATGCATAAAAACACCTATACTTGGTCATTTTTCAACCTCATATCATTCAAGATATTACCCAAAATCCTCTCTAACACTTAACTAAATATTTCACCCAAAATCAAGTTCGCAAACTCAATCCGGATCCTAAGAAATTCATTTAGGCTTCATGTTTTCATTCAAATATTCTTCAAGGAAATCCCTAAAATTGAGGTATGTGGGTTTCAACCATTGGGTCCTTTCACCCATGGTGCTAAACCTTTCTTTTCAGGTAAATTGCATGTTTTCAAGTTGATTTACTTATGGGTATTTCTTACTAAGAATTTTATTATGAACTATGTTGAGGTTTCATAAATGTTGACTATATAAGAATGTTTTGAGCTATGAATCTATGATCTATTATGAGATTTGATGAGGGGTTTCAGTGTATCTTACATGAGGGTATTACCAAGTGTTAGTGGGTGGATTTACACTAAGTTTTCTCATATGATTTCACTCTTGATTTGCAAGATTTTGAACTAGTATTACACACCTGCTAAGTGTTTGATAAAATGTCCGGTTAACGGTTCTTGAGTCATTGAAGGTCTATTGCATGGCATATGAGTTAAGCAACTTCATGATTATACATATATATATATATATGTATATATATAAGTGTGGGCTGCCCTTGGCCACCCAAAACCAATCAGAATCCGCCAAAGCAGGCAGCTCTTCGTCGATGTGTCTGCTTGAGTTGTCTGCTTCTACTCCTTTGTCATATAGGGCTGATAAAAATATTTTGTGGACTTTTTAATTAAATCTTTTTTTGACAGCTGCTAATTGATATGTCTACTTCAAGTGCTTCAACAATGATTTTTAAAATATTGCCCCTAATAAGATAATTTATTTGATTGTTTCAACTATGATTTTGCTATATCGCCTTAAAACAAATTTTTGTAAAAATTGGACAAATAAAATTAGATAACTATGCCAACAAAATGCTTCCACGTATAGCTTTTTGTGGGGCCCATAATGTTAGGCATTTTTAGAATTTTAGTTCACCACCCAAACCCCAAAACCACCATCAAACTTCATGAGAAGAACCCTCTAGACAGCCCCAAACCAGTATCAAGAAACCCCCCCACACCCTGTATACCATGGCAGCTCTGACCAGCCACCAAATACAGCTGAAATAACCCAAAACCTACCACCGAAAAAACCCCAAATCGCACTAGAAAAATGACATCACCATCTCAAAATCCCCTCAACAACCTCACAAAAATCACCTCCGAAACCCACTCGCCCCCCAAAATATCATCCCAAAAATCCTCCAAAAACCTCTAAAAATGTCACTAAAACTCCGTACCACACAAGCTTCGAGGAGGCCAAATCTAGCAGGTACCACCAACAAGCAACAACAGACCTCCAAACTCCAACAAAAGGTAGACGAGAAGAAAAATTTAATGTCATCTCTTTACATGTAGGAAAAGTGAAATACTAAAAAGGCAAATGAAAAACACTACAAAAGAACAGGATAAATTGGTGAATTTTAGTGATAAAATAATTTTAATCACTTAAATAACAAAAAAGGACCTAAAATATCCTTGAACTATTAAGAATTATACAAAAATATCCTCTGTCCACTTGAGCCTAAAATGCCTCTGTCATCTGCACACAAACAAATGAAATATCGTATTTTAGATTTAAATTTAATCATGCGAATAAGAGGTTAATAAATAATCAAACATATTTATTCGGTCTGGGCACTGTGTTTACTAGTATATATGTGTGTGTGTTGATTTCTTGAAAGTATCAATAGTATTACAAGTTGACCACACCTTGTTGAGGGGGTGTTGTGCCTCAATAACCTTGTCGGGGGGTGCTAGTCCCATACTACCATGTTGAGTGGTATATACCATGACCACCTTGTCAGGATGGGGGTGCTAGGCCTATTCTACCATGTTGAGGGGTATATACCATGACCACCTTGTCGGAGGGTGCTAGGCCCGTACTACCATGTTGAGGGGTATATACCTTGACCACCTTTTTAAGGGGTGTTAGGCCCTTACTATTATGTTGAAGGGTATATACCTTTACCACCTTGTCGGGGGGTGTTAGACCTATACTACCAATTGAGGTGTAGATACCTCAATCACCTTCTAAGGGGGTAATATGTATTGGGATTCCAAGTATTAGTTGCTTGTTCTATGATGATGGTCTCTTCCTACATATGTTTTATGTTCTATCTAAGTTTTACTCCAAGCATTGATCATAACTGCCATATTGCTAACATACTATCTCTTGCCTATGTATATGTATTTTGACTATGTTGTCTATCTCTTCTTACATTACATCCTGCATACTAAGTATATTTAAATATACTAATGCATACTCCATGCCTATATGATGTTACCATGTAGAAACCGGAGTTCCACTTGATCATCTTCCTCCTTCACGTGGCTAGTACTAAATCTTGAAGCAAGTTTGGCGAGTCCTCAACTCGAAGGACAATAGCTATTGATCTTATGTAATGTAAAGATGCTTTTCTTTATTTAGATGCTTATGACTATGAAGGTGAGATCGAAATGTGTCGTGGCCCCTGTTCAATTCCATTTTTAGAGGTATTGTTGGATAAATGATATAATTTTGCTTTAGATTTGACTCTTTTGATGATTTATGCTATTAAAGACTTCACTTAGTCTCTTTTATCCCTACTTATATTCTTTTGTTATTGTTTAATTGCTTCCATGACCAAGAATGTGTAAATGATATACTAAGAGGTTTGTTTGGGGTCTCCTCAGGTTCCCATTTGTCGTATCATGTCTAGGCCCTAGACTTTGATTGTGACAAACCTAGCATTAGAGCACTAGTTTGTTAATGGTCCTTGGCATCCAACACAATGCATTGATTAGAGTCTTGTTCATGGTTGTGAAGTGCACCACGATTATGAACAAGAGGCTATGAGGTATTTTAGGAAATATTTCCCTTCTTCTTGATTGATGTCATGCTATAGGAGTTAGTGTAAGGGTTTCCCCTAATGAATGTTCCTTGCTATGCTAAATCATGCCTATCCCTAGAGGAAGAAGAGCTCATACACTCGAAGAACAATCGGCTCAAGAAGAGTTCCAGGATGCTATTGCCATGTTAGCTCAAGCCATGACTAATCAAATCAACCAAGGTTCCCAAGCCCCTAATGCTCCTACTCTGGCATCTAGGGTGAGAGACTTTGTGAGACTGAATCCATCGGAGTTCCATGGGTCTAAAGTGGATGAGGATCCTCAAGAATTTATTGATAAC
>DF357490.1:57395-82925 GCA_000787875.1 Solanum virginianum | reverse complement strand
TCGAACTATATAGTTTTCAATCTATGTTCCAGTGCTCAAATAAGTCTGACGTATTGGTTGGACATCTGAGTCATCTTGTTTTCCGTCAAGTCTATCTTTTTTTGAATCTTGCCTTGAGACTGGATGACGTGCTTGATGGAATGACCGATGCTGGACAACGCCTTGTTTTGGACCATTGCATTTTTTAATTGCTAGTTGAGGGTTGCCTCTATGTCGCCTTATGGCATATGTTCTCCTGTTCGTAGGATTACTTTCTTGTGTGGTATTTTTGGAGTGTAGCTCAAGTTATCCCTTTCAAAAGGTTGGTATAGGGGAAAATCATATGAGGTGTTGGAGCCTATGGGTGATGGCATGAATAGTAGAGGTGCAACCTTATTTGTGGAGGTAGGATTTAATGGAGATGATAAATGTGCTCACTCCCGAGGGTGATTAGAGAGAAGAAATGGATAACAATCCTCCTCTATTTGTTTCCAAGCATCATCATACCAGAAATAGTCATCGTCACTACTATCATAATTATCTTCCTTATCTTTATGGCATTATTTACAGTCACAGTCGACATCCTAGGGGTTGTGCCCAGTGAAAGGACACTTGAATCAAAATTGAGCATTACCATCCTATGCAAACTGCTTGATCCAATTATCAAATGGTTGCGGTTGAGCACCAAATTTAGCTACAAGTATAGAATTTTTAGTAATTTCTTGGTGTTTTTTGAGGTGGGAGTGGTCAAAGATTATGACGACTATTTCATCGGGTTTTCTGGTGAAAGTAGGCTCAGTGGACTGGAGAGGTTGAGGGGGATTTCTCAACTTCTTATGATTTATGACACATGAGGTAGGGAAAATGTTGACGAGTTCCTGTCTGCTAATTTGTCGAGGGATCTAGATACATTGAGTCATTCCGTTGGTGGTATCAATAGTGAGAAAGAGAGCATCTTGGCCACCAGGGAGTGATAGGTCCATAGCATGGTTCTGAACTCTCCAAGCTAGCTGGTAGTGTAGAGTTTCCTGGATAGCATCTCTAGCTTGTGGAGCTCCGAGGATTTAGACCTGGATCTTCAACTACTTCGTGAGGTACGGATCATGCAGCGACATATTGAAGTTGGGATAGGTCATGACGAACACAAGCCTGACGTTGAGGGTGATATCAGAGGTGCCCAAATTTGCATGTTGGTACTTGTATTGGGTATCCAAGAGGGAAAGACGCACTACTATGGGTTGGCCATTTCTTTCATGATATGTCAACGCATCTTTAATGGCACCAAAATGGATATAGGTTAACCCCAATCTTTTCCACTAGCGTGGAAAATCCTCTGGTATCTGCAGTGTAATGAACTATTCTTCTTGGGTCGCAAGAATAGAGTACTGGTCAAGTTTTGAGGTAGCAATATATTCTTTCACTCCTATGGGTTTAGGTTGTACTATGGAGCGTAATTGCAATGAAGGATTACAGGTCTTTTTGGCAAAGGCAGAGTATGTGTTCAGTAGAGGTAGACATGTAGAGGATATTTTTTTTGAGGGTAATGCATATGCACATCCTAGAGGAAGGGCAGGTCAACAAGGTGGTACCCCAAGGCACAATAGGTTATATGCTCTCCAATAGAGATAAGAGGTAGTGGAAGTGCCTGATGTTATCATCGTTATGTTAAAAGTGTTTTATTTTGATGTGTATGCATTGATAGACTCGGGTGCCACTCTTTTGTTTGTTACTTCTTTTAGTGCCAAAGAGTTTTATGTTAAGCTCTCATTGTTATGAGAGCCATATGAGGTATCTACTCCCGTCAGTGCATCCGTTGTTGCTAGAAGGGTCTAATTGTCCCGTTTTCATTTTGCATTAAATGTTGCCTTGTGATTTTGTTCCTTTGGATATGGTGGATTGTGACGTAATTCTTGGGATGGATTAGTTGCATGCATATTATGCCTCTATTGATTGTACAACCTGTAGGGTCAAATTCCAATTCCCCAATGAACCCATTCTTGAGTGGGATAGTCATAATGTTGTGGTCAAGGGTAGGTTTATTTTTGTATTAAAGCCCAAAAGTATATTTCTAAGGGGTGTCTCTATCATCTTGTAGGGGTTAGGGATGTGGAGTCCAAAGTCCTGCCTGTAGAGTCAGTTCCGGTGGTTAATGAATTCCTTGATGTCTATCCTAGTGAGCTTCCCAGTATTCTTCCTGAAAGGGAAGTAGATTTTTGCATAGACATCCTTCCCGATACTCAAGCTATTTCTATTCCCCCTAATCATATGGCCCCAAAGGAGTTAACGGAGTTGGAGGACCAATTGAAGGATTTGTTAGAGAAGGATTTTTCTAGGTTTAACCTATCACCTTGGGGTGCAACGGTGTTATTTGTGAAGAAGAAGGATGGTTCCCTTAGAAGGTCCATTGATTATCGGCAACTTAATAGGGTCACCATAAAGAATAATACCCTCTACCAAGGATTGATGATCTTTTTGACCAACTTCAAGGGGCTAGTTACTTCTCTAAGATTGATCTTTGATCTAAGTATCACCAAGTGAAAATGAGGGAGTGTGACATTCCCAAGTTAGCCTTCCAGACTAGGTATGGGCAATATGAGTTTATGGTTATGGCCTTCAATTTGACTAATGCACCGACTATCTTAATGGATCTTGTGAATAGGATCTTTAAACCCTACCTTGACTTATTTGTGGTGGTATTATTGATGATATCTTGATCTATTCCTATAGTAAGGCAGAGCATGTCGATCACTTAAGGGTGGTGTTGCAAATCTTGAGGGAGGAGAAGTTGTATGCCAAATATGAAAAATATGAGTTTTGGTTGAAAGAGATTGCCTTCCTTGGTCTTGTGGTGTCAGGTGATGGTATTTAGGTGGATCCTAAGAAGACGGAGGTAATTAGGAATTTTCCTAGACCTTTGACTCCATCGAACATTAGAAGTTTGTTGGGTTTGGTGGGTTACTACCGGAGATTTGTTAGTGGTTTCTTTTTTATTGCTTCTCCCATGACTAAGTTGACCCAAAAAAGGAAAAATTTTTGTGGACCGATGAGTGTGAAATGAGTTTCCAAACTTTGAAAGATAAGCTTGTCTCTACTCCTATGTTGTCTCTACCGGAAGGGTTGGATGGGTTTGTTGTGTATTGTGATGCCTCAAGAATTGGTTTGGGTTGGTTTTTGATGCAAAATGGTAATGTGATAGCTTGTGCCTCTGGACAACTTTAGGTGCAAAAGAATTATCCTACTCATGATCTTGAATTGGCCGCTGTGGTATTTGCTTTGAAGATTTGGCATCACTATTTGTATGGGGTGCATGTTGATATGTTTACCGATCATAAGAGGCTCCAATATGTGTTCAGCTAAAAAGATCTTAACTTCAAATAAAAAAGGTGGTTAGAGCTCCTTAAAGATTATGACATAAGCATGCATTATCACCTTAGTAAGGCTAATGTTGTGGTCGATGCGTTGAGTAAGGTGTCTATGGGTATCCTAGCTCATGTTGATGATAGTGGCAAGGAAGTGGCTAGGTAGGTCTATCGGTTGGCTAGACTGGGGGTTAGGTTGAATAAAATTCTTAATGGTGGGATTGTGGTTATTGATGGTTTTAAATTTTCATTGGTTGAGAAGGTAAAGGCAAAGCAAGAATTTGACCCCGCCTTGTTAGATTTGAAGGCCTTGGTGAGCGAAGATGGTGCCCTTAGGTACCAAGGTCGGTTATGTGTGCCTAGTGTGGATGACTTCATAGAGAAGATTCTTAATGAGGCTCATAATTCTTCCTATTCTATTCACCTCAGTTATACAAAGATTTATAGAGATTTGAGAGAAGTATTTTGGTAGGGTGGTACAAAGAGAGACATTGCTACGTTTGTATCTAGTTGTCATAATTGCCAACAAGTTAAAGGCGAGCATCAAAGGTAGAGTGGCCTAGCCTAAGATATAGAGATTCCTACTTGGAAGTGGGAGAAAACTAACATGGATTTTGTGGTTGGGTTTCCTAAGTGTAGAAAGTATTTTGATTCTATTTGGGATATATTTGATAGAATGACAAAGTCGGCTCATTTCCTACCAGTTAAGGCTAATTATGGTGCCGAAGATTATGCCAAGTTGTACATTAATGAGTTGGTTAGATTGCATGGGGTGCCTTTATCAATCATTTCGTATCGTGGTGCTCAATTCACTTCTCACTTTTGGAGGTCCTTCCTAAGAGGTCTTGCTACCAAGGTTAAGCTTAGTATGGCCTTTCACCCTCAAACGGATAGCCAAGCCAAAAGGGCTATCCAAATTCTTGAGGATATGCTTAGAGCTTGTGTTTTGGAGTTTAAGGGTAGTTAGGATGAACATCTTCCACTCATTGAGTTAGTTTTTAATAATAACTATCATTCAAGCATTGGTATGGCTCCTTTTCAGGCTCTCTATGGTAGACGTTGTAGGTCCCCGATTGGATGGTTTGAGGTGGGGGAGATGGCTTTACTAGGCCCGGATTTGGTTATGGAGGCTATGAAGAAGGTGAGGTTGATAAGGGAATGATTGAAAATAGCCCAAAGTAGACAAAACTCCTACACGGACGGGAGGAAAAGGGATCTTGAATTTAAGGTTCGCGATTGGATCTATTTGAAGGTCTCACCCATGAAGGGTGTGGCTCATTTTGGTAAGAAGGGTAAATTGAGTACAAGATTTGTGGGTCCCTATAGAGTGTTGATGAGGATTGGTAAGGTGGCCTATGAATCGGTGTTGCCCAATGATATGAATATGGTTCATCCGGTCTTCCATGTTTCTATGTCGCAAAAGTGTGTAGGTGACCCAAGTGCTATTGTACCTTTAGATATTGTGGATATTGGTGAAGACCATTTGATATATGAAGAGGTTCCAATAGAAATTTTTGAAAGACAAGTGAAGAGGTTGAGGAACAAAGATGTAGCTTCCTTTAAGGTCCTTCGGAGGAACCAACAAGTTGAGAGTACTACATGGGATGTCGAGGCGGACATACAAAAGAGATACCCTTATCTCTTCCATCCCACTAAAGCTTAAGGTACTAATTTACGTCCCCCTACATGATTTCAAGTCTTAAGTTTTAGCCCTTATGCCATTTACATGCATTCATGTTTATGTTGGCAAGTTTATGATTTTGACACTTATGTTGAGATTTTTGAAATGATGTTTTAATGCATTTGTTGCATTCAAGTGTTGGGATAAAATTATCTTGATTACTTCTCTTATGTACATTTCTTTGACATTCGGGGAAGAATATTCCCACGGGGGAGATATTGAAATACCCCAAAAAGTGCCCAAAAATTTGCCTCAAAAATGCCCATAATCATAATTTTTATATATCTCAAAATTCGTGCATGATATCAAAATCTGACATTATATTCATGATTGGGGCCAAAATTGAGTGGAAGATGGGTATAACCCTGATATTAGAGCAACCATAGAAAAATTTATTTTTTTAAAATTTCAATTTCCAAAAGCAGTGCGTGTTGGCTCCGCGACGCGGAGCCATTGTGGAGTAGTGTATTTTGTTGCCAGTTTTCTTATTTTGGCCTAAGGCCTTGGGGTCTTGGCCCTAAGCCTCCCTACGTGTAAAAACACATATGCTTAGTCATTTTTCAACCTCATATCATTCAAGATATTCCTCAAAACCCTCTCTAACAATTAGCCAAGTATTTTACCCAAAATCAAGTGTCCCAAACTCAATCCGGATCTCAAGAAATTAATTCAAGCTTCAAGTTCTCATTCAAATCTTATTCATGAAAATCACCGAAGTTGAGGTATGTGGGTTTCAACCATTGGGTCATTTCACCTATGGTGCTCAACCTTCCTTTTTAAGTTAATTGCATGTTTTCAAGTTGATTTATCTATGAGTATTTCCTACTATGGATTTGATTATGAACTATGTTGGGGTTTCATAAATATTGACTATATAAGAATCTTTTGAGTTATGACTCTATGATTTATTATTAGATTTGATGAGGGGTTTTAATGTATCTTGCATAAGGGTATTTCCAAGTGTTTGTGGGTGGATGTACACTAGATTTTCTCACATGTTTTCACTTTCAAATTGCATGATTTTGAACTAGCATTACACACCCGCCAAGTGTTTGATAAAGTGTCTAGTTAAAGGTTCTTGAGTTATTGAGGGTCTATTGCATATCTTATGAGTTAAGTGACTTTATGATGATAAAAGGGATATATATATGTGTTGATTTCTTGAAAAGTATCTATATTTTTGCAAGTTGACCACATCATGTCGAGGGGTATATACCATGACCACCTTGTCGGAGGGGTTGCTAGGCCTATACTACCATATTGAGGGGTATATACCTTGACCGCCTTGGTAAAGGGGTGCTAGGCCCGTACTCCCATATTGAGGGATATATACCTTGACCACCTTGTAGGGGGGTGCTAGGCATGTACTACCATATTGAGGGGTATATACCTTGGCTACCTTGTCGGAGGGTGCTAGGCCTGTACTACTAATTGAGGGGTAGATACCTCAGTCATCTTCTAAGGGGGTGATATGCCTTGGATTTCAAGTATTAGTTGCTTGGTCTATGATGATGGTCTCTTCCTACACATGTATTATGTTCTATCTAAGCATGTTTTACTTCAAGTATTGATCATACATGCCATGTTGCTAATATACTATCTCTTGCCTATGTATATGCATTTTGACTGTGTTGTCTATCTCTTGTTGCATTGCATTCTACATACTTAGTACATTCAAATGTACTAACTCATAGTCTATGTCTACATTATGTTACCATGTAAGAAGCGGAGCTCCACTTAATCGTCTTCCTTCTCCACGTGGCTAGTATTATCTCTTGAAGCAAGTTTGGTGAGTTCTCAATTCTGATGACAATAGCTATTGATCTTTGTTATGTAAAGACGCTTTTCTTTGTTTAGATGCTTATGACTATGAGGGTGAGCCTGGAAAGTGTCGCAGCTCCCGCTCAATTTCATGTTTAGAGGCTTTGTTGGACAAGTGATGTAGTTATGCTTGCGATTTGACTCTTTTGATGATTTATGTTATTAAAGACTTCCCTTAGTCCCTTTTATCCCTATTTATACTCTGTTGTTGTTTAATTGCTTCTGTCACCAAGATGTGTAAATGATAAACTAAGAGGCTTATTTGGGGTAACTTTGGGTTCCCATTCGTCATGTCACATCAAGGACCAAGGCTTGAGTCATGACAATCTTGGGCTACTCCTCTTCCTTGAGGAGCGGGAGGGGCCAGTTACTCCTTGGGTGTACAGGCTCTCCTAGTCTCCCTCTTGGAATTGGAATGATCTAGAATAGCAAAGAGCATTTGTTGGGGGAAAAAAGCCTTACACTTACATCAAAAGCATGATTTTTACCATGAAGAAGTGAAACATTTCCTAAAATGCCTCATACCCTCCCAATCATAGTTGTGACGCGCTTCACAACCATGGCTATGACATTAATCGACATGGTGTGTTGGATTTCGAGGACCATTAACAATCTAGTGCTGTGATACCAAGGTTATCACGACCCAAGCCTAGTGCCTAGATGTGACACGACGAATAGGAGCCCGAAGGGACCTATATAAGCCTATTAGCATATAAATCACACATCCTTGGTTGCGGAAAAAAAGTAAACAACAACAAGATATATAATAAAATAGGAAATGGGATGAAAGGAAGTCTTTGGTAATCATTAAAATGTAAAAGTGTCAAACGCAAGTAAAGATATAAAATAAAAGAGAAGCGGGACTAAAAAAAGTCTTTGATGATCATTAAAGTATTAAAGAGTCAAACTCAAGCATAAGTACATCATAATATCCAATAACACCTCTAACATGGAATAGAGCGGGGGCCAAGACACTCTCCGGGCTCACCCTCATAGTAGCAAATGTTAGACATAAAGAAGTCTCAAAATAAGAAGAGTAATAAAGATAGTTTCCTCGGACTTGAGAACTTACCAAAGCTTGCTTCAAAGGACCGTACTATCCATGTAGAGGATGATCAAATGGTTATTCGGTCCCTACATGGTAATATCATGTAGGCATAGAGTATGCGTTAGTACATTTGAATGTACTAAGTATGTAGGATACTATAGAACAAGACATAAGTTAATATAGTCAAAATCAATAATAATAAGCAATAGATAAGTGTAATCTCAGTATTACATGGATTATCAATTCTTAAAGTAAAACATGCTTGTAAATCATTTAACTTCCATAGAACATACTACATGTGTGGGAAGAGACCCTAGCTGACAAAAGTAAGACCAAGTGAGTTACAACTTAGAATCCCGATGATTATCCGTTGCCAAGGTAAACCATACTTCACCATGTGGGAGCCCTTCCCATTTCGGAGAAGCATGATTTTGAACTAGCATTACACACCCGCCAAGTGCTTCCCATTTCGGAGAAGTAGCCCTCTCTATGGGAACTCGTCCCATTTCGGAGTGGATTTCATGACAAAGTGCACTAAATGGATCTACTAGTATAGCAAGGGTAAAGTATAATCCTATGTTGGCACATAGATTAAGGAAAGGAGTATGGATCCTTGAAGATAGTCCACATCAACATCCAATCTATCGGTGCTAAGTCTAATCCCATAGAATGTTTGAAATAATCATACTTTAATCATAACATGAATAGCTTGTATGAACATGACTTGGGTAGCTTATAAACATGGTTGACCTCTAATGGTAAGCATAACTTGAAACATAAGAGTAGATCATAATCTTACATGAACCCTTGCTTTAACATGAATGGTGCATAAGAGGTAAAAATCTTGAAACAGGGCTTAACTTGATACTTGTATCATAAATACTTTTCATGAATTCAATACATACTTGATAGCCCTAAATCATCATATAGTTACTTATAAAAAATGAAATATATCATCAATAATATGAGAATTTTTGACTTGACATTTTATAAAACACTTGGTGGGTTCATGATGCTTGTTCAAAATCATGCAATTCAAGAGTGAAATAAGATGATTAAACTCAACGCAAATCAACCCACTAATATGTAGTAAAACCCTCACATAGGGTACATTGAAATCCATCATCCAAACTCATAATAGGTCATAGTTATAGCTCAAAACATACATAGTCTCAATAGATAAAATTAATTTATGGTATAAGCTTGAAATAGATAGTCATGTATAATCAATCAATATTACATATAACCCCAACATAATTTATACTCATAATCCATAATAAAAGATACTCATAGATGATACAACTTGAAAATATGCAAATTTTTATAAAAGGAAGATTGGACTCCATGGGTGAAAGGACCCAATGGATGAAACCCACATGCCTCAAACTTGGGTTTTCTTGAGATGAGCTTGAAGAGAATCCTTGAGTTCCAAAGTTAAGCTTCAAATCCTTGAAATTTGAATGAGATATTTACTTTAAGTCTTGGAGAGATTTTTGTGAGGGTTTTGAGTGATATAGAGTTGAAAAATAGTTAAGTATGTGTGTTTTCACGCATAAGTGGGCATGGGGCTATGACCCCAATACCCTATGCTAAAATAGAAAAATCAAGGAAAAACTTACACTGGTTCGCATCCTTGGTGCGATGCGAACCCATCGCACAGGCCACTTTTGTACTTCTTCGCGCCAGGTCGGCAGGTTGCCAGGGTGCGGATGCTCTCTGGAAATCGTCAATTAACAAAAATTATTTTTTGTTACGGGTCCTCTAAAATCTTAGTCATACCCATTTCCAACTTAATTTTGGCCCCTGATCGGGAATATAAAGTCAAATTTTTTATATCACGCATAGATTTTGAGATATATAGAAATTACAATTATGGGCATTTCTGAAGCACATTTTTGGATCGTTTCATTAGTCCTACCTTAGGTATTTTTAGTTATCCATCTAGTTTTCTATGTTTTTGTGTTGTGATAGTATAATCTAAATGAATCCCACGTGCTTCAGTATGATACTATGGAGTTGGATGATCGTCTGACTTATATTGAGGAGCTGGAGGACATAATAGACAAGATGTTTGCCGGCTTTGCTCTAGAACTATTTGAGTTTTTAAGGTTCAGTCGTGACACCATCTAGTTGGGGAGGCTACTTGGGAGACTAAGCAAGAGATGCAAGATCAGTTACCCAGCTTATTTTATCCCTTAGGTATGATTTTATCGTTACTTTCACAAACAAAAATTCTTTTAGTAGTGGATGTTGTAATGACTCTCTAGGTCATTTTACCTTGTGTTATTTTCAAATATTAGAACATTCCTATAGCAACCCCAATTCACATATGACCTATTGGCACTTGTAACACGGTTGTTTGGTCATTCGTCGGGGAGTTGTGCAGGTTTTCATGTTTTGAAAGGCCTTATAACTTAGAAATCTGATTTTTATTCAAGGAATTTTATCTATTCATTAGCTCCGAATAGAAAAATTAGGCTAGAAGCATGGTCAGCTTGAGAATTGAAGTTTTAGTGTTAGTTTGTGCAGAGTTTTGCATTTTAACCTTATAAATTGGCTAGTATTTGACTTTGGTCAGCATTCATCGTAAATCTTCTAAATGAAAAATCAGATAGTGCAGTTATTTCTTGAATGTCAAATTTGGTCTAGAACGAACCTTTGTTGGGTTCACAAGGCTTTCAGGCTCATTTCAAGCCCCTCAGTAGAAGTTTTCTAAAAATAGTCATGGGAGTGGGACCTATATTCAATTGAAACGAGCTCATATGGGAAATTTGATTCTATTGGCTGATTGTGATCTCTCCATTTTATATCATCAGGACAAGACAACATAGTACTGGATTCCTTCATATGGGAAATTTGATTGCACCAATTTAATAAAAAATGTTGTTTTTCATAGGCTAGCATAGTTAGTTTGCATTCACAGGGTCTCAGATTAATTTTGAGTACCCCGTTGGAAATTTAGAAGTTGAAAATCAATATTTTTAGTATATATCTGGTATATCGGTAAGCGGTCCTGGGCTCACTATATCAACCAGGGCATCGCTATAGTGACACTTGACTAGGGGCAAGGGTATCTCTATAGTGAGGCCTACCATTTTAAAAGGGGTTGGTATAGAGATAATCGGGATAGTTATAGCAATACATGAGGGTCCTTTATATTTTAGTACTTGGTCATTTTCAACTCATTAACATGTCTTTAAAGAACAAGTTCTCCAACATTTTGGACTCGAATTTGGGAATGTAATGGTCCAGTTTCAAGTAAATTTTGTGGCGTATGTGTTAGCAACATCGGGGTATTGATTTAAGGCTTCGTTCTTTAATTTACATCGGGGTATTGATTTAAGGCTTCGTTCTAGGTAAATTTCGCTTTATAGCTGATACACAGTGTGTTTTTGGAGCAATTTTTAAGGAATATAGGGTGATTTCTTGAGCTGTGATCATCTATTTTCAGTAATCCTTAGCTCATTTTGGGTTTTCACATGAGGATCATAGTGGTGTGATTCAATTTGGAAATTGCAATTTGTTTTTTGTAAGTGCACCACCCATAAGTACTCCCATTTTTTGACATTGCAGTTCATATTTTGATTTTTTGATTGTTTGTTCATTGTGATTATATTTGACTGAAATTTAGTTGCTACATTGTTAATATAATTGAATTGGGAATATTCTTATGGACTAATTTTTTGGGTCAATTCTAGAATTCTAGACGCGGGTCGCACAGTTCTCGTTTTAGGTCTTGAAATTAGTTTGTCCCTATTTTGTATGAACTTAGTTAAAAATGATTGTAATGATGTTGTGAGTCTATTATTGGCAGCGTGGCAGCATTTAAAAATCACATAGAAGGGAAAAGCCCCAGCAAAGTGATTCGGAGCACACATGCTCAGCCTATGGGTAGGCTACAACTCTATTTTCTTTAGATTAAGTAGTTAAAGTGAATCCATGTTGAGCTGATTGGAATATTGGGCAGGGTAGCTAGTTACTTGTTCTAGGAGTTGGATTCATGTTGTAGGCCTAGTCAATGTATTTGGATGGATGAGAATGTGTTGTATATTCTGTTATGGTTTCCTATTGATTAGTAATACTGTTTCTCATGGATTCTGGATTGTGCTAGCATGTGGGGTGTTTAATTAATTATGGGTAAGTAGCATAATTATGGGGTTTGATAATGAAGTAGTGTTTAGGTCCCTTTAGGTGCTTGAGGTAATTTTGAGCATACGATCTCTATGCTTCTTAGCACCTTTCTTTTATTATTGTTGGTTTTATATTATTAGTATGGTGAAGCCTTATGGCCCTACTATAGGATATCCAAACCTCCTTAAAATGCCTCAACATCATTCAACAGGCTTAGATCCCTGTAACATGGTCTAGCAGACTAGTGTTTGATAGGTGAAACTTGGTGAGGCAGAAACTTTCTCGAGTATCATTATATTGTCCACATCTCCCCTGCATCCGATGACTCCAAGCACATTACTTGAGTTAGGTCCCATACTATATCATTTTGGGACTTGATGATTGGATGGTCGCACAAGTCCCACACTTTTGTAAAAGGAAAATTCTTGGTAATTCATAGCATTCAAATGGAAAAGAAGAGAAGTGGGAACATCCAATTGAGTTTTTGCGAGCATTTGAGTAGCAGTAGTCCCGACTTAGGCCCCCTCTATGCATTTGGCGAGCATCCGAGTAGTGGAAGCCTTGGCCTAATCCCCTGTGATACCTTTGGTGAGCATCTAGGTAGCAATAGTCTCGGACATGGCCTCCCTCACTTATTAGAAGAGCATTCAGGTAGTAGTAGTTCTAGCCTCGATCTCCCTCTTTTATCGGGTGAGTATTCGGGTAGTAGTAGTCCTGGCCTTAGAGCTCAAAGTCTAAATCTTTTATCCTCAAATAATCTTTGTCAGAGTTGGATTGGTATTGGTAGTTTCATTCTCTCTGGTATCCTAGAATTCTTGTTCGTTAGTGTCCCGATTGAGCTTACGCGGGTCCGATTGGATGTAGTTAGCATAGATATCTACTTGGGCTTCTCTCAATTGTATGGTTGTTAGCTCTTTTTATTCTTCCCATCTTATTTGGTCTCTATTTTAGGTTTATTCCTTCTTTTTATATAGCTTTTACCTTTCCTGCTCAATCTGCCTATGATACCAATTATATATCTATTGTCTTGGTAAGTATACTACACTCTGTATCTACTTTCATGATAAAAGTCCAACCATCAATCACTAGCATCGATTTCTTGAGCTAGCAGCATCCTTAGTTGGACACTAGGGTGAGCATTGGCATTTTTGGATCATTTTGTCTCCTTCAGCTTAGTGGCCTATCTTTTGTGTTTATTTTGGAAACTAGCCAAATCTTTTGTATATTTTGGTCCGCTTTTGTCATTTTTGATCATTATTTTGTGTATATTATAGCTCTATACTAGTGACTTGCAAGTACTGGTGGGGTTTCTTGTATATTTATATTTTAAATTTTCAGTTAATCTTGATTTCTTTCCTTTTATATCTTTGATGTAGATAGACTCTATTAGTTTTCCCCCAATACCTAATACTTAGATTTCTGGGTTATAGGTCAACTTGCCTATTATTGGGTTATGTTAGGCGCGATCACAGCCAGAGAAATCAAGTCATGACATTTGAATACTCTAAAGCATCTATTTCGATTGAATAATAGATTGTGTACATTTAATTAGTTGTTGGAACCATATGGATTAAATGTGTGTGTATTTTGAGGTTCAGTTCTAGGGTAAGGAAGTGCTAGTCGTATTCGGTGGGATAACATTAGCTCATCGAAGTGACTCAACACATCACCTAGTTTCTACTCGTTATACTATAAGGGTGAGCCTGGAAAATATCTTGCCCCCCGCTCAAATCTATGTTTAGAGGTGTTGTTGGAACTAATGATGTGATTTACATCTTTGATCAAGTTTTGTGATAGGACTTCGAAATATAGTCCATATCACATTAGGTGATGGACATTTGGCTCGTCGAACTACTTTGTGGTCTAAATGGTTATTTATCATAAGACTTTTTAAATTCATTTCATTTGCGCATACCCTTTACTAAAACATTATTTCTCATGGTTTTTAGAGGATGCCTAAGCATATCCCAAAGAAAATGGATCCAAAGAAGAAAGGAATTATTTTATTTAAGGGTCCGCAGCAATAAGGAACTATAAGACCCCATAGAGAGCCTCGAGGTAAAAGGAAAATGTTGAAACTGCCCAAAAAGTGCTCAAAAATGTGCCTCGAAAATGCCCATAATCGTAATTTCCATATATCTCAAAATTTGTGCATGATATCATATATCTGACTTCATATTCGTGATCGGCAGCAAAATTGAGTGGAAAATGGGTATAACCCCAATTTTAGAGCAACCGTAGCAAAATTTCATTTTCCAAAATTAACAAAAAATAGAGAGGATCCGCGCCTATGGCGCGATGCGGCCAGGGCGAAGATCAGTGCATTTTGTTCCCAGTTTTACACTATTTCAGACTAAGGCTCTGGGGCCTCGGGCCTAAGCCTTCCTATGCATAAAAATACCTATATTTAGTCAAATTTCAACCCCATATCATTCAAGACATTCCCCAAAACCCTCTCTTACCCTTAGCCAAATATTTCATCCAAATTCAAGTGTCGCCAACTTATTTTCGGATCTCAAGAAATTCATTCAATCTTCAAGTTCTCATTTAAATCGTCATCAAGAAAATCTCCAAAGTTGAGGTATGTGGGTTTCAACCATTGGGTCCTTTCATCCATGGTGCCCAACCATCCATTTTATGTAAATTGCATATTTTCAAGTTGGATTATCTATGGGCATCTCTTATTATAATTTTGATTATAAACTATGTTGGGGTTTCATCAAATGTTGACTGTTTAAGCATGTTTTGAGCTATGAATCTATGTTCTATTATGAGATTTGATGAGGGATTTCAACGTATCTTGCATAGGGGTGTTACCAATTTTTTGTGGGTTGATTTACATTTAGTTTTCTCATATGATTTAACTCTTAAATTACGTGATTTTAAACTAGCACTATACACCCGCCAAGTGTTTCATAAAATGTCTGATTAAAGATTCTTGAGTTATTGATGACCTATTGCATATCCTATGAGTCAAGTGACTATATGATGATGAAAGGAATATATGTATGTGTTGAATTCATGAAAAGTATCTATAGTGTTGCAAGTTGATCACACCTTATTGAGGGGGTGATATGCCTCAATTACTTTGATGGGGGTGTTATGCCCATCTACCATGTTGAAAGGTATATACCTTGACCACTATGATAGGGGGTGCTATGCCTATCTTCCATGTTGAGGGGTACATACCTTGACTACTATGATGGGGGATGTTTTTCCCATCTACCATGTTGAGAGGTATATACCTTGACCACTATGATGGGGGGTGCTATGACTATCTACCAATTGAGGGGTAGATACCTCAATCACCTTCCAAAGGGGTGGTATGCCTTGGATTCCATGTTCTAGTTTGCTTGGTCTATGATGATGGTCTCTTCCTACATATGTATTAGGTTCTATACAAGCGTGTTTTACTTCAAGTAATGATCACGTATGGCATGTTGTTAATATACTATCCCTTGCTTATGATTATGCATTTTGACTATGTTGCCTATCTCTTGCTGCATGTCATCCTACATAGTTAGTACATTCCAACATACTATTGCATACTTTATGCATACATGATGTTGCCATATAGGAACTGGAGCTCCTCATGATCATCCTCTACGTCGCTATATTTGACATCTTGAAGATAAGCTTTGGTGAGTCCTCAAGATCGAGGACACTAGCTATGCTACTCTTGCTTATGTTATCTCTTTATGTTGAACTCGTTATACTATAAGGGTGAGCCTGGAAAATATCTTGCCCCCCGCTCAAATCTATGTTTAGAGGTGTTGTTGGAACTAATGATGTGATTGTGCTTGAGCTTTTACTCTTCTATGTTTTATGCTATCAAAGATTTCCCTTAGCCCGTTTATCCTTATTTATACTATCTTGTTGTTGTTTAATTGCTTCCGCGACTAAGAATGTGTATATGATATGCTTAGAGGATTGTTTAGTGTTTTAGGTTCCCATTAGCCGTGTTACATCTAGGCCCTTGGCTTGATAATCTTGGTATCAGCACACTATGTTATTAATGGTCCTTAGAATCCAACACACTGAGTCACTTTGAATTTTGTTCATTGTTATGTAGTGTACCATGACTATGAACAAGAGGCTATAAGGAGTTTTAGGAAATATTTCCCTTCTTCCTGATCTATGTCGTGCTATAGAAGTTAAGGTAAGGTTTTTCCCCTAACAAATGTTCTTTACTATGCTAAATCATGCCTATCCAAAGAGGAAGAAGAGCTCATTCACCAGATGAGCAACCGACCCTTCCCTCTCCTCAAGCTCCTTATGATGGGGGAGCGACTCATGAAGAGTTCTGAGATGCTATTACCATGCTAGCCCATGCTATAAATAATCAAATTAACCAAGGGGCCAAATCTCCTCATGCTCCTACTCCGGCCTCTAGGTAAGGGATTTTATAAGAATGAACCCACCAGAGTTCCATGGGTCTTAAGTGGATGAGGATCCTCAAGAATTTATTGATGAGGTATAGAAGGTGTTGTCTTTTATAGGTGTTAGATTAGAAGAGAAAGACAAGTTGACAGCCTACCAACTCAAGGGGGTGGCATAAATTTGGTTCACCATATGGAAGGTGGAGAAGGGTAACGATAATGTGATTCTTTGGGAAGAGTTTAAAGTGGCATTTCTCAACTGATTCTTCCCTCTTGAGCTAAGGGAGGCCAAAATTATGTAATTTATGCACTTAAAGCAAGGGTCTATGAGTATAAGGGAGTATGCGCTAAAGTACAATCAACTCTCCAAATATGCACCACAATTGGTGGTCGAGCCGAGGTCTAGGATCAATAAATTTGAGATGGGGGTGTCCGGCTTAATAAATGAGAAGTGTTGTGCTTTCATATTGATAAGTGATATGGATTTTTCCTGTCTCATGAAATATACCAAATAATTGGAGGGGGAGAAACTTAGAAAAAGAAGGAGTGGTTAGGCTAAGAGGGCCCATTTTGAAGTAGATTCCAAAGTCAAAAGTGTGGTCAGCTTCATCAAGTCCAAGGGTCTTCCAATTCTCCTAATAGATGATTTATTAATGACAACCCAATGGTCCAAGGTGGTGGCGGTGTGGTGCCTAATCCTATGTGCCCAAGATGTGGTAGAGGTCATAATGGCCCATGTTTGGAGGATACTAATGCTTTTTGTAGTTGTGGTAAAGTGGGTCATAAGGTGATTGATTGTCCTTGTAATCACAACAAGGGTATAGATGGTCATCCACAAGGCTAAGGTGCAAATGATAGTCCTAAGGGGAGAGGAGGCCAACAAGGAGGTACCCCAAGGAAAAATTGGTTCTATACTCTTCAAGGGAGACAAGGGGTAGATGAGGTGCCCGATGTCGTCAGTGGTATGTTATAGGTTTTTGATTTTGATGTGTATGGATTAATATACTCGGGAGCCACTCTTTCTTTTATTACTCCTTTTGTTGTCAAAAAGTTTCATGTTAAGCCCAAATTATTGTGTGAGCCATATGAAGTGTCTATCACATTGGTGCATCCATTATTTGCTAGAAGGGTCAATAGAAATTGTCCCATTTTCATTTTCCATAAAATATTGTGTTGTGACTTTCTTGAGTTAGATATGGTGTATTTTGATATCATTCTTCTGATGGATTGGTTGTATGCATATTATTCTTTTATTGATTGTAGAGCCAATAGGGTCAAATTCCAATTACCTAATGAAATCATCCTTGAGTGGTAGAGTTTTGATGTGGTGGTCAAGGGTAGATTCATTTCTTGCATTGAAGCCAAAAATTTGATTTATAAGGGGTGTCTCTATCATCTTGTGAGGGTTAGGGATGTTAAGTCTAAAGTCCTTCCTATAGAGTCAATTCTTGTGGTTAACAAATTCCTTGATGTCTATCCCTATGAGCTTCCCTGTGTTTCTGCTGAAAGGGAAATAGATTTTGGTATAGACCTTCTTCTCGATACTCAACCCATTTCTATTCCCCCTAATCGTATGGCCCCAAATGAGTTAAAGGAGTTGAAGGATCAATTGAATGATTTGTTGGAGAAGGATTTTATTAGGTTTAGCCAATCACCTTGGGGTGCAACAGCGTTATTTGTGAAGATAAAGGATGGTTCCCTTAGAAGGTTCACTGATTATCGGCAACTTAATAGGGTCACCATAAAGAATAATACCCTCTACCAAGGATTGATGATATTTTTGACCAACTTCAAGGGGCTAGTCACTTCTCTAAGATTCATCTTCGGTCTAGGTATCACCTCCCTTCTTCTTGATCCATGTCGTGCTATAGAAGTTAAGGTAAGGATAGCTAGTCACTTCTCTAAGATTCATCTTCGGTTTAGGTATCAGCAAGTGAAAATGAGGGAGTGTGACATTCCCAAGTTAACTTTTTGGACTAGGTATGAGCACTATGAGTTTGTGGTTATGTCCTTCGATTTGAGTAATACACTATTTATCCTCATGGATCTTATGAATAGGGTCTTTAAACCCTACCTTGATATGTTTTTTATGGTTTTTATTGATGATATCTTGATCTATTCCCATAGTGAGGGGGAGCATGTGGATCACTTGAGGGAGGTATTGCAAACCTTGAAGGAGGAGAAGTTGTATGCGAAATATGAAGAATGTGAGTTTTGGTTGAAAGTGGTGATTCGAGGGTAGTACTAAAAAGTTTAAGGAAGAAGGTTGGATGCTAAAAAGGAGGAATGGGGATTTTGGTTGTAAGGGGTTGCCTTCCTAGGTCATGTGGTATCGGGTGATGGTATTAAGGTGGATCCTAAGAAGACAGAGATGATTAGAAATTGACCTAGACCTTTGACTCCATCGAACATTAGGAGTTTCTTGGGTTTTGCGGATTATTACCAGAGGTTTGTGAATGGGTTCTCTTCTATTACTTCTCCTACAACTAAGTTGACCCAAAAGAAGGCAAAATTTATGTGGACCGATGAGTGTGAAAAGAGTTTCCAAACTTCTCTTCTATTGCTTCTCCCATGACTAAGTTGACCCAAAAGAAGGCAAAATTTATGTGGACCGATGAGTGTGAAAAGAGTTTCCAAACTTTGAAAGAGAAGCTTGTCTCCACTCCAATCATGTCCCTACCGGAAGGGTTTGTTGTGTATTGTGATCCCTCAAGAATTGGTTTGGGTTTTGTTTTGATGCAAAATAATAAGGTGATAGCTTATGCCTCAAGACAATTTAAGGTCCATGAAAAGAATTATCCTATCTATGATCTTGAATTGGCAGCTGTGTTATTTGCTTTGAAAATTTGGCGTCATTATTTGAATAGGGTACAAGTTGATGTGTTTACCGATCATAAGAGTCTCCAACATTTGTTCACCGAAAGAGATCTCAACTTCAGACAAAGAAGGTGGTTAGAACTACTTAAAGATTATGATATGAGTGTGCATTATCACCCCAGTAAGTCTAATGTTGTGGCCGATGCTCTAAGTAGGGTGTCTTTGGGTAGCCTAGCTCATGTTGATAATGGTGGCAAAGAAGTGGTTAGAGAGGTTCATTTCTTTTATAGGGAACAGACCTATGCCAAAGGATCCCCACTCTTTTAGACGGTCAGGGATTGAGCCAAACACCCCCAAGCCTTATTATAGAATTAAAAATAAAGTTGTACAAGGAGGAGGGTATAATCATTACCTCCGACCTATAGTGGTTCTGAAGAAACTTGTTTTACTCAAAACAAATCACTCTTCCCCATTACTAGAAAATTGCAAACCATAAATCTTATGAGAGGACTCCTCTCAATAGAACACTACATAATTCTAGGAATGCATGAAATTAGGGAGACTCTTCCTTTACATCAAAAAGATTGAAAGAAGAGATGTGTAATTTTTAGGAACAAGAATTTGCATATTTGTATTATTACTTTGATCCTCTTCAGCTTACGTCTTCTAAAGTTGATCATACCCATCTTGTCTATTAAGTACGATCCTTTTAACAACAAGGGTAGATATTGGTATACATATAAATGTTGAAGTTCTTCCAATGTATGATGCTATTTGGCCAACAAGTCTGCTGAAGTATTTGCTTCCCTATACACATGGTAAACCTGGAAACTGTTGAGTTGCGAACTGAGGCATTTTAGCTCCTGGATATAATGAAACAGTTGCGAAGGGACTTGTGTATTATGTTTTTTCAAGGTGATTATTAGTTTTGAGTCCACTTCTAATTCCACATGTTTGTAGCCAAATTGTAAACACCACCTAATGCCATAGATGGCTGGTTGAAGTTCTACTTTGTTGTTTGAAGCAAACCCCATAGGAATTGAGTATGCACATATCATGTCACCTTGCTGATTCCTAAGTGTGCCACCTCTACCTATCCTACTTGGATTTCAGAGAGCACTCTCATCTGTATTCAACTTCACAGTTGCAAAATCTGGTGGTTCCCAGCTGAATGGAATTATCCTCATTTCATGTGTGCTTCTTTCCACCATCATGACCAACTCAGTCTAGATTTTAGGCCAAGAAAGATGAGGAAAACTAGATATGGGCATGTGAGTTATGTCCTTAAAGACAAGGTATTTCACTCTTGTACTGCTTGATCTTTTGCCCCCATATTTTGTTGAACATCTATTCTTCCACAAGTTCCAAAAAATGATAATAGGGAGCAGCTGGTTGAATATTTTATGAACTAAGTTGTTGGTCTTCAAATGCCACAAATTAACTAATACTCCTCAATGGAACCTAATTTTGTATAACACCTGGAAAACAAGAGAATGTTACCAAATATAATCTGCAAATTTACCACTAACAAAAATATGATCAATGTTGTCAAGTCCAGGTCTTCTATAGCAAGAGCACTCCACAAGTTCAACCGCAAAATTGCTAATTGTATCATTAGTAGGAAGTTTATTTCTCAATGCCCTCCATACCAGGAATGATACCTTAAATGGTATATATTTATGCCAGATCATTCAGGTAATGTAAGTTTTATGTTTCTTCTATCTTATATATTCCCAGGCAGAAGAGGTGGTAAATGTACCATTCTCACACAACTTCCACATAGCTTTGTCAGGGTGATTTGCATTAAAGTGGTCTTTGTCTCCAAGAACATAGGAATTAGGAAAGGTGGAGCATGATGTCTCAATATAGCTTCATTCCATTGACAAACATATAAGAAATGAGATAGTCTAATGTTGTTGAGCCTGTAGCTTCCGTCACAGTATGCAACAATTAGTCCTATGCCCAACCAATCATCCCACCGAAAAGACCAAGAACCTGAATATATCCTCCATGTGATCAGTTTCTCCACTTTGTTGTTGTTGCTAGTCCGGTATTTCCAGACCAAAGACTGACCTGTGTTCCATTTTTTTGCAACTGGATTAGCCCTTTGACAATATTTAGCTCTTAAGAACTGACTCCAAAGGGAATCATTAGTCCTAAATTTCCACCATTGCTTATACTGGAATGCACTATAAATATCAGATAGGTTTCTCATTCCTACCCCTCCCCCCTCTTCAGAATATTGAAAACTGAGTGTTTCCCATGAAGCCAAATGTTATTTCTTTCTATCTTTATCCCACCCCCAGAAAAAATCTGTCGTCATTCTCTTAATATAATTAAGAGTAGTCTTGGGAGGGGAAATTACAGATAGTGTATAAATTGGAACGGAAAGAAGAACATGTTTAATTAATGTTGCTTTGCCTCCAAAACTAAGGTTTGTAGAATGCCAACCACTAAAACATTTAAGAACTTTATCCACTAATTCTGAGTAGTAAATGATTCTCTGACCACCAGTGTATAATGGGCAACCAAGGTAACTGATGAGGTTATTCTTTAGACAAAAGCCAGTAACTTCAGCTAACAGGTCAATCACTTAGTGATGAGTATTGATAGTGAGCATAAAATGGCATTTCTCTTTATTTACCAGCTGATCAGACACTATCTCATAGGATGTCAAAATGTTCATGATAAGTTACAAAGGATACCTATCAGTTGAACTAAAAATAATAACATCATCCGCAAAGCTTAAGTTATTTATTTATAGTCCTCTTTTCTCCATATTAAACCCTTTGTACAAGCTGTGAGAGTAGAGTGTATTGAGACTTCTGGATAAGACCTTAGCTCCTAAAATAAAAAGAAAAAGGGAGACGGGATCCCCTTGATCTGTCCCCTGGTTTGAAAGAATCCATGCCTAGTGCCATTGATAATAATAAGGTACCAATTATTGCTCATAATTCTCCATGCCATATCTATGAACATTTCTCCAAGACCAAATCTTCTTATAGCAGGTCAAATGAAAGACCAGGAAATCCTATCATAGGTTTTGGCCATGTAAAGCTTGATTACCATGTTGTTCCCTTCATTGGGCTTCTTTATGTCATGAGTTGTCTCCTATGGCAACATTATATTCCCTAAGACGCTTCTCCTTTTTACAAAACCAAATTGGTTAGGAGAAATAATGTTGGCTAATTTGGGAGCCAATCTGTTACATAGATTTTATTAGAAATGATTTTATTAGAGAAATTACTTAAACTGATAGGTCTAAATTCAGTTAGCATATTAGGATGTTGAACCTTTGGAATTAAGACAAAGCAAGCATGAGTCATATGCCTAGGCATGAAGCACCCACAGAAGAAAGGTTACACAGCAACCAAAATGTCAAATTTAATTATTTCATAACAAGATTGATAAAATTTTCCACTAAAACTATCTAGACCAGAAGCTAAATATGGGTTCATAGAGAATATAACCTGTTGAACTTCTTCCATAGTTGGCATTTGATAAAGTATTTCATTTTGTTCCCTACTAACCAGTCTTGGAATACAGTGTAACATGTCTTCATTTATGCTCTCTTGATGACCAGTGAACATATTTTAGAAGAAGGAACATGCTTCAGCTGCAGTGTTGTTATCTCCTTGGATCTAGTTGTCATCTCCAGTGCATAGTTTGTGGATGTCGAATATTCTTCTTTTTCCCCTCATTAGAGTGTGAAAGTATTTGGAATTGACATCCCCTTCTTTAAACCATTAGAGCTGTGTTTTCTATCTAAGAATACCCTCTTCACTTTTCATGAATCTAACATATTCAGCAGTTAAAGCATTCAGATTGGCCCTATTCTCCTCAACATTGTTTGAAAGAATCTCATCCTCTACAAATCTTACTTTTTCTTCAAATTCCTTCACTGTTGCAGAAATATCACCATAATTTCTTTTCGACTAGGAACTAAGAGTACTAGTAAGTCTTTTCATTTTCAGATGCAGCTTCTCTATAGGATTACTTGTAGCTTCTCTATTCCAACAACTCCTTACAATGTATAGAAATTTGGAATTATCAGTCCAACTGTGTAAAAACTTGAAGTACTTAACAGGTATGTCTTATTTGAGAGTCATTTCCATCAACAGTTGGGTGTGTTCTGAACTTATTGCAGGTAGATGATCAATGGTGGTCTGTGGCATGACCTCTAACCACTTGTCATTTACCATTGCTCTATCCAATTTCTTCCAATTAGTATCCTTAACAGCTCTTTGATTACACCAAGTATGTGGTTTCCAATTAAACCCAAGATCCATGAGTCCACAAGCCTCAATAATGCTAATGAAGTCAAAAATATAGTTCATATTATACATGATTCCACCAACTTTCTTCTCCTCAGGTATTGTTTATGAAGCTTATCTCTTGTTGCATTTCATCCACATACTTAGTACATTCAAACGTACTAATGCATACTCTTGCCTACATGGTATCACCATGTAGGAATCGGAGCCCAAGTTAATCCTCCTCCTCCTCCACGTGGCTATTCAATACTATTCCAAGCTAGTTGGTGAGTCCTCCATTTTGGGGACCTTAATTTATGTTTTTCTCTTGCTTTGTATTAGGACAATCTATTTTATGTTCTATTTTGACTATGAGAGTGAGCCAAGTTACTTTGTCTTAGCCCCTGCTCAATCTATGTATTTAGAGGTGTTTCTTGGACAAGTTATGTATCTATAGTATGACCTATGACTCCTTGTCTCTTATTGATGATGTTTTGCAAGCTATCGCTTAGTCCATTTGTCCCTCATGTTTACTTTATATCTTTTATATGCTTCGGTGACCAATGTTATGTAATGACAAATTAAGAGTCTTGATTGGGCCTCCTCTGGGTTCCTCGATCATCGTGTCATATCTAGGCCCTAGGCTTGGGTCGTGACAAGCTCTTTTTGTTTGCCAAAAAGTTTCATGTTGAGCTCAAATTTTTGTGTGAGTATTATGACGTGTCTACTCTCATTGGTGCATCTATTGTTGCTAGAAATTTCTATAGAAATTATCCCGTTTACATTTTGCATAAACTTTGTCCTTGTGATCTTGTTGAGTTTCATATGGTGGATTTTGATGTCATTCTTGGGATGGATTGGTCGCATGGATATTATGCCTCTATTGATTATACAACCCGTAGGGGCAAATTCCTATTCCCAAATAAACCCGTCCTTGAGTGGGAGAGTCATGATGTGGTGGTTAAAGGTATGTTTATATCTTTCATTAAAGCCCAAAAGTTGATCTCTAAGGGGTATGTCTCTCATCTTGTGAGGGTTAGGGATGTGAAGTCTTAAGTCTTTCCTATAAAGTCAGTTCCGGTGGTTAATGAGTTCCTAGATATCTTCTCTAGTGAGCTTCCCGGTGTTCCTCCCGAAAGGGAAATAGATTTTGGCATAGATCTCCTTTCTGACACTTAACCTATTTCTATTCCTCCTCACTGTATGGTCCCGGCAGAGTTGAAGGATTTGAAAGTCCAATTCAAGGATTTATTTGAGAAGGGTTTTATTAGGCCTAGCCAATCTCCTTGGGGTGCACCAGTGTTGTTTGTGAAGAAGAAGGATTGCTCTCTTAGAATGTGTATTGACTACCGACAAATTAATAGGGTTACCATAAAGAATAAGTATCCTCTCCCAAGGATTGATGATTTATTTTACCAACTTCAAGGGGTTAGGCGCTTCTCTAAGATTGATCTTTGGTCCGGGTATCACCAAGTGAAAGTAAGGGAGTGTTACATTCCCAAGAAGGCCTTTCGCACTAGGTATGAGCATTGTGAGTTTATGGTTATGTCTTGTAGGTTGACCAATGTACTGGCTATCTTCATGGATCTTATGAATAGGGTCTTTAAACCCTACCTTGACTTGTTTGCGGTGGTTTTCATTGGTGACGTTTTGATCTATTCTCATAGTGAGGAGGAGCATATGAGTCATTTAAGGGTGGTGTTACATATGTTGAGGGAAGAGACGTTGGATGCTAAATATGAAAAATGTGGGTTTTGGTTGAAAGAGGTTACCTTTCTAGGTCATGTGGTTTCGGGTGATGGTATTAAGGTAGATCTTAAAAAGATAGAAGTGATTAGAAATTGGCCTAGACCTTTGACTCCATTGGACATTAGAAGTTTCTTAGGCTTAGCGGGTTACTATCGGAGATTTGTGAATGGATTCTCTTCTATTTCTTCTCCCATGACTAAGTTGACTCAAAAGAAGGCAAAGTTTGTATGAATCGATAAGTATGAAAAGAGTTTCCAAATCTTGAAAGATAAACTTGTCTTCACTCCTATCTTGTCTCTACTGGAAGGATTGG
>DF357490.1:34805-57331 GCA_000787875.1 Solanum virginianum | reverse complement strand
TGTCTCTACTGGAAGGATTGGAAGGATTTGTTGTGTATTATGATGCCTCCCGAACTATTTTGGGTTGTGTTTTGATGCAACATGGTAAGATAATAGGCTATGCTTCTAGACAACTCAAGGATCATGAAAAGAATTATCCTACCCATGATCTTAAATTGGCTGTCGTGGTCTTTTCTTTGAAAATTTGGCGCTATTATTTATATGGGGTGCATGTTGATTTTTTTACCAATCATAAGAGTTTCCAATATGTTTTCACTCAAAAAAAACTCAACTTAGGGCAATCAAGGTGGTTAGAACTTCTTAAGAATTATGATATGAATGTGCATTTTCACCCCAGTAAGGCTAATGTTGTGGCCAATGCTTTGAGTAGGGTGTCTATGAGTAGCCTAGCTCATGTTGATGATGGGGAAAAAGAGGTGGCTAGAAAGGTCTATCAGTTGGCTAGATTGGGGTTAGGTTAGAAGAGCTTGATTATGGTGGTATTGTGGTTGTTGATGGTTCAAAATCTTCCTTGATTGATGAGGTAAAAGCAAAGCAAAATCTTGGCCCCTCCTTGTTAGAATTGAAGGCCTTGGTGAGAGAGGGAAATGTAAAAGTTTTCCCCTAAGAAGGAGATGGTGCCCTTAGGTACCAAGGGAGGTTGTGTATGCCTAGTGTTAATGGCTTGAGAGAGAAGATTATTGATGAGGCTCATAATTCTTCATATTTCATTCACCCTGGTTCGACAAAGATGTATAAAGATTTGAGGGATGTCTTTTGTGGGGAGGTATGAAAAAACACATTGCTAAATTTGTATCCGGTTGTCATAGTTGGCAATAAGTCAAAGCCGAACACCTAAGGCCAGGTGGCCTAACGCAAGATATAGAGATTCCCACTTAGAGGTGGGAGGAAATTAATATGGATTTTGTGGTTGGGTTACCTAAGACTAGAAAGGGTTTTGATTCTATTTGGGTCATGGTTGATAGAATGACAAAGGCAGCTCATTTCCTACCAGTTAACACTACTTGTAGGGATAAATACTATGCTAGATTGTGCATTCATAAGTTGGTTAGATTGCATGGGATTCTCTTTCCTATCTCAGCGGATCGTGGTGCTCAATTCACTTCTCACTTTTGGGGGTCCTTCCAAAGAAGTCTTGATATCAAGCTAAAGCTTAGTACAGCCTTTCAATCTCAAATGGATGGCAAAGCCGAAAGAACTATCCAAACTCTTGAAAATATGCTTAGAGCTTGTGTTTTGGAGTTTAAGGGTAGTTGGGATGACCAGTCCATTGGTTGAGTTCGCTTATAATAATAGCTATCATTCTAGCATTGGTATGGCTCCTTTTGAGGCCCGTTATGGTAGATATCGTAGGTCCTCGGTTGGATGGTTCGAGGTAGGGGAAATGGCTTTGTTTGGTCAGGATCTGGTTATGGAGGCTGTGGAGAAGGTAAGGTTGATTAGGGAAAAGTTCAAAATAGGCCAAAGTCATCAAAAGTCCTTTGTCGATGTGTTGAGAAGGGAGATTGAATTCAAAATTGGTGATTGGGTCTATTTTAAGGTCTCATTCATGAAGATGTGGTTCATATTAGTAAGAAGGGTAAACTGAGTCCAAGATTTGTTGGTCCTTATAAAGTGCTAAGGAGGATTGGTAAGGTGGCCTATGAGTTAAAGTTTCCTGTGTCCAAGATTTGTTGGTCTATCCGGTCTTTCGTATGTCTATATTGAGGAAGTGTATAGATGACCCAAATGCTATTATACCACTGAACGTTGTGGGGGCTGTGGAAGATAATTTGACTTATGAGGAGGTTTAGGTAGGAATTTTGGATAGATAAGTGAAGAGGTTTAGGAACAAGGATGTTGCTTCCGTCAAGGTTCTTTGGAGAAAACAACAAGTTGAAAGTGTCGCATGGGAAGCCGAGGGGGATATGTAAAAGTGATATCCCTATCTCTTCTATTCTATTCAAGCCTAAGGTACTAATTTTAACCCCCTTATGCGATTTCAAGTCTTATGATTCAGCCCTTATGTTATTTGCATGCATTCACGTTTATGCTGACAAGTTCATGGTGATTTTAACACTTATATTGAGATTTTTGAAAATAATGTTTAAGTGCATTGTTATATTCTTATTGGGGCTAATCTCTTCATGATTATCCTTCTTACATACGTTTCTTTGACATTTGGGGACGAATGTTCCCAAGTGGGTTCGTCCCCAAGTGGGAGATATTGAAACGACCCCAAAACGTCCCTAAAAATGTGCCTCGAAAATATACATAATCATAATTTTCATATATCTCAAAATTCGTGCGTGATGTCAAAAATCTGACTATATATTCTGGTTCAGGGGGAAAATTGAGTGGGGAATGGGTATAACCCCAATTTTAGAGGACCCGTAGCAAACAATGAATTTCGCCAATTTTGCAATTCAAGTAGCAGTCCGCGACTGCTAGTGTATGTTGTTGCCAGTGTTTTTTAATCTCAGTCCAAGGCTTTAGGGTCGTGGTCCTAAGCCTTCTTATGCGTAAAAACACCTATACCTAGTCATTTTTCAACCTCATATCATTCAAGATATTCCCCAATACTCTCTCAAACACTTAGAAAAATATTTCACTCAAAATTCAAGTGTCCCAATCACTTTTCGGATCGAAAGATTTCACCCAAGCTTCAAGTCTCTACTCAAATCTTCTTCAAGGAAATTTCAAAAGTTAAGGTATGTGGGTTTCAACCATAGGTTCCTTTCACCCATGATGCCTAACCTTCCTTTTTACCTAAAATTCATGTTTTTAAGTTGATTTACTTATGGGTATTACTCACTATGAATTTGACAATCAACTATGTTGGGGTTTCATGAACTTATGACTGTATAAGAATGTTTTGAGCTATGAATCTATGATAAATTGTGGGGTTTTATGGAGGGTTTTAATGTATCTTGCATAAGGTTATTGCCAAGTGCTTGTGGGTGGTTTTACATTGAGTTTTCTTGCATGATATTACTCTTGAGTTACACAAGCATTACACACCAGCCAAGTGTTTGATAAAATGTCTGGTTTTGGATTCTTGAGTCATTGATGACCCATTGCATGACCTATGATTTGCATGACTTTACGATAATGAAAGGAACATTTATATGAGTTGTTTCCATGAAGAGTACTTATAGTATTGTAAGTTGGCCATGCCTAGTTGAGGAGGTGATGCCTCAATCACCATGGATGGTAGGGTGAGACAACCATCAACCAATTTAGGTGTTGATACCTCAATCACCAAGGGTGGTAGAGTGAGATAACCATCAACCAATTGAGAGGTTGATGCCTCAATCACCATTGACAGTAGGGTGAGACAACCATCAACCAATTAAGGGGTTGATGCCTCAACCACCATTAATGGTAGGATGAGACAACCATCAACCAATTAAGGGGTTGATACCTCAATCACCATGGATGGTAGGGTTTGACAATCCATCATAATGTTGGTCTCTTCTTACATATGTAATATGTTCTATATAAGCATGTTTTACTTCAAGCATCATTTATATATGTCATATTGTTATATGCTATCCACTGCTTATAATATTGCAATTGCCTATGTTGCCTATCACTTATTGCATTGCATCCCACATACTTAGTACATTCGAACATACTAATGCATACTCTATGCTTACATGATTTTACCTTTTAGGAATCGGAGTCCCACTTGATCATCCTCCTCCTCCACGTGGCTAGTACGATTTCTCCCAAAGCAAGTTAGTGAGTCCTCAACTATGAGCACATACTTCTCTTTATTTATGCTATGTTTTGACTCTTCTTATGCTGGAAACTTATGATTGTCTTAGCCCCCGCTCCTATCTATGTATTAGAGGTGTAGTTGGAACCTTCTAATATGTTAATATTATAATAATGGTGTGCTATGTTTCTATGGTATTAAAGATGTCCCTTAGACCAGTATTCCTCTTTTTCTATCTATTATTGTTGTATAATTTATTCTGCGACCAAGGGTGTGTAATGATATGCTAAGAGGCTTGTTTGGGGTCCCTTCGGGTTTCCCATCACATCTATGCCCTAGCTCTGGGTCATGACAAAAACCACCACAAACAAATTAAGGTAGGGTTGAAAGACCTTATTCATAAGATCCATGAAGATAGTTGGTGCATTGGTCAACCCAAAAGACATCATTACAAATTCATAATGCCCATATCTAGTTCGAAAGACCATCCTGGGAATGTTACACTCCCTCACTTTCACCTGGTGATACTTAGACCGAAGATCAATCTTATAAAAGTGACTAACCTCTAGAAGTATGTCAAAAAGGTCATCAATCCTTGGTAGAGGGTACTTATGTTTTAAGGTGACTCTATTAAGTTGCCGGTAGTCAATGCACATTCTAAGAGAACCATTCTTCTTCTTTACAAACAACATATGCACCCCAAGGTGATTGGCTAGGTCTAATAAAACCCTTCACCAACAAATCCGTTAATTGCTCTTTCAACTCCTTCAACTCTGTCTGGACCATACGGTAAGGAGGAATAGAAATAGGTTGAGTGTTGGGGAGGAGATCTATGCCGAAACCCATTTCCTTTTCGGGAGGAACACTGGGAACCTCACTAAGGAAGACATCTTGGAACTCATTAACCACCAGTACTGACTCTAAGGTAGGACTTTAGACTCCACATCCTTAATCCTCACAAGATGATAGAGACACCCCTTAGATATCAACCATTGGGATTTAATGCAAGAGATAAACCTACCCTTGACCATCACATCATGACTCTCCCACTAAAGGACGGGTTCATTTAGGAATTGAAATTTGACCCTACGGGTTCTACAATCAATAGAGACATAATATGCATGCAAATAATCCATCCCAAGAATGATATCAAAATCCATCATATCAAACTCAACAAGATCACAAGGACAAAGTTTATGCAAAATGCAAATAGGATAATTTCTATAGAAATTTCTAGCAACAATAGATGCACCAATGAGAGTAGACACCTCAAAACACTCACACCACAATTTGGGCTCAACATGAAAATTTTTGGCAAACAAAAGGAGTTTGTCACGACCCAAGCTTAGGGCTTAGATATGACACAATGATTGGCGAACCCGGAGGAAGCCCAATCAAGCCTCTTAATTTGTCATTACACATCATTGGTCACCGAAGCATATAACAGACATATAGTAAGGATGAGGGGAAAAAGGACTAACAGATAGCTTGCAAAACATCATCAATAAGAGAAAAGGAGTCATAACTCATACAATAGATACATAACTTGTCCAACAAACACCTCTAAAAACATAGATTGAGTAGGGGCCAAGGCAAAGTAACTTGGCTCACTCTCATAGTCAAAATAGAACATAAAATAGATTGTCTCAATACAAAGCAAGAGAGAAACATAGACCACGGTCCCTGAAATGGAGGACTCACCAACTAGCTTGGAATAGTACCAACTAGCCACTTAGAGAAGGAGGATGATTAACTTGGGCTACGGTTCCTACTTGGTGATATCATGTAGGTAAGAGTATGTGTTAATATGTTTGAATGTACTAAGTATGTGGGATGCAATGCAACAAGAGATAAGCTTCATAATCAATGTGCATAATAATAGACAATAGGCATGACATAGCAATATGATATGTACATGCTTAAATAACTCATGCTCATATAGGATATCATTAGTAAAGAATAGACCAAGCTAGATTTCCAACCTTGGTTGGTTGATGACAGTCACATCCCATCATCCTAGGTGGTATGATACAAACCCCTCACATGGTTGATGATGGTCACACCCCATTATCCTAGGTGGCAAAGTACAGATTCCTCTCATTGTTGATGAGTACAAACCCCCACCTCGGTTGATAAGTACAAACCCTCACCTCGGTTGATGAGTACAAACCCCCACCATGATTGATTATGGTCTAATACAACACTTTATGTATGGTTCATCATATACATAAGCTCATTTCATCATCATTTAGTCAATCATATCATATCTCATTCTTTGGACCTTCATTTCCACAATAAACCCTAGCTCGACATTTTATCAAACACTTAGAGGGTGTAATAGGGGTAAGCAAATCCAACATTAGATCCAAGATTTAGAGCTCAAAACATGCTAAAACATCCGTACTTTCATGAACTAAAATCACTGTGCAGTAAATTTCATAATAGACAAGACCCACATGTAAAATCAACTTTAAATCATGCAATATTAGTAAAAAGGAGACTTAGGCACCATGGGTGAAAGGACACAATGGCTCTTTACCACATACGTTAGCTTTGAAGAACCCTTGAAAAAGATTGAAGATGGAGACTTAAAGCTTGAATGAAATCCTTAAGATTGGTCTTAAGTTTTGGCACTTGAATTTAGGGTGAAATATGAGTCTTAAGTGTTTGAAAGGATATTGGGGAATGTTAAGGATGATATGAGGGTGAAATAAGGCTAAGTATATGTATTTTTCAAGTGTGGGAACCCTTAGGTCCAAGCTTTATAAAAATATTAAAATATGCACCAAAAACAACAAGGACACGTCACGAAAGCAACGTGAAAACCTCACTGGAATTTGCATTTTCTACATAAATGTGTTCTACAAAAATAGGCATAAATTCTTCATTCAATCTGGAATGAGGTGAAACCAAGTGCGTTAAAAAGTTATTTCAAAGGAATTTAATTTGGTAGGTCGTGGGACACCAAATTATTTATGTGCTAAGATATATATCCCTTAAAAATTGACCCTCCTAAATCGCATTTTTTATGATTTTTGAATTTTGATACGGTTGCTCTAAAATTTGAGTTAGACCTGACCCCTTGAACAAGAATATGAAGTTGGATTTTAAAAATAATAAATGTATTTTTAGATATATGGAAATTACGATTTTGGGTACTTCCGAGGCACATTTTCGGGCTCTTTTTGGTGTAGTTACAGGAGTAACAAAAGAAAGAGTGGCACCTGGGTCTATCAATGTATACATATCAAATTCAAAGACTTTTAACATACCGATGATGACATCGGGCACCTCATCTACCCCTTGCTTCTCTTGAAGAGCATAGAACTGATTGTGCCTTGGGGCACCACCTTGTTTGACTCCTCTCCCCAAAGGAACCACATTTGCACCCCGACCTTGTCGATGAACTTCTTTATCCTTGTTGTGATTACATGGACAATTAGTCACCTTATGCCCTGCTTCCCCACAACCAAAACAAGCATTAGTATCCCTCAAGCATGGGACACCATTACCCTTACCACATTTTAGACACATAACATTAGGCACCACACCACCATCACTTAGGGCCCTTGGGTAGTCAACTGCAAACTTTCTAGTAGGAGTATGAAAAGACCCTTGGCCTTATTACCCCTTCTTTTTCCCAACTTTTCCCCCTCTAATTGTTTGGCATAAGTCATAAGGCGGGATAAGTCTATATCACCTATCAATATTGCAACACAATATTCCTCGTTCACTATAAAACCCTTCATCATATCTCAAAATAGATAGATTTATAGCTCAAAAGATGGTTAAACAATCACAGAATACACTCATCACGAACTTATTCATCCTAGACCTCGGGTCAGTAACCAAGTGTGAAGCATATTTAGAGAGTTGGTTGAACTTTAAGGAATACTCCCTCACACTCATCAACCCTTGCTTCAAATTCATAAATTCCATCACTTTGTCCTCCTTTAGCTCAAGAGATAAGAACTTGTTAAGGAAAGCCACCTGAAACTCCTCCCAAAGGATCACATTATCGTTTCCATTGAGCATACCATAATTGGGCCACCCCCTTGAGTTGGTAAGCCACCAACTCTTCCTTCTCTTTCGATCTAACCCCCAAAATAGATAACACTTCATACACCTCATTAATAAATTCTTAAGGTTCCTCATCCACTTTAGACTTATTGAACTCCGTTAGGTTCATCCTAATGAAATCCTTTACCCTAGATGCTGGAGTAGGAGCATGAGGGGCTTAGGCCCCTTGATTGACTTAATTAGTCATGGCTTGAGCTAGTAGTGTGAGAGCATCCCAGAGCTCTCTATGAGTCAGTTGTTCTTTGAGTACACATGCTCTTTTTCCTCTTGTGTTAGGCTCGATCTAGTATAGTAAAGAATATATGTCAGAGGGGAAACCATACCTAACTTGTATTGCATAACATAGATCAAGAAGAAGGAAAACATTTCCTAAAACCTCTCATAGCCTCTTACTCATAGTTAGGGTGCATAAATAGCCATGAACAAAACTCTAATCGATGCGGTGTGTTGGATGCCGAGGACCATTAACAACCTAGTGCTCTAACACCAAGTTTGTCACAGCCTAACCCTAGGGCGTAGACATGACACGGCGAACGGGGAACCCAAAGGGATACCAAACAAGCCTTTTAACATATCATTACACATCCTTGGTCATGGGAACAATTAAATAATAATACGAGAATAGATATAAGGGCAAAAGGACTAAGGAAATTTTTCATAGCTTAAAATATATAAGAGTCAAGAGATTCAAAGGTCATAGTATCATTAGATAACTTGTCCAACAACACTTCTAAACTGAGAATTTAGCGGGGACCAAGATAACTTTCCAGGCTCATCCTCATAGTCAAAAGTATATAATAAGATAAAGAGAGTATTTATATACATAGGAATAAAAAATATCATCCTTGGAGTCGAGGACTCACCAATCTTTCTTGAAGAGATAGTACTAGCCACATGGAGGAAAATGATTAAGAGGAGCTCAGGTTCCTACATAGTAACATCATGTGGGCATAAAGTATACATTAGTACATTTGAATGTACTTAGTATGTAGGATGTAATGTAACACGAGATAAGCAACACAATCAAAATGCATAATCGTAAGCAAGCGATAATATATTAGCAACATGGTATGCATGAATAATGCTTGAAGTAAAACATGTTTATATAATACATATTACATATGTAGAAAGAGACCATCATCACAGTCCAAGAAACTTAGTACTTGGAATCCAAGGCATGCTACCCGCTCGGAAGGTGGATGAGGTATATACCCCTCATCTATGGTAGTATGGGATTGCCACCACCTTACAAGGTGCATGAGGTATATACCCCTCATCTAAGGTAGTACGAAACTGCCACCACCCAATTATGTGGATGATATATATACCCCTCATCTATGGTAGTACGGGATTACCACCACCCGATAAGGTGGACGAGGTATATACCCCTAACGCATGGTAGTATTGGATTGCTACCACCCAACAAGGTGGATGAGGTATATACCCCTCATCTTTGGTAGTACGGGATTGCCACCACCCGATAAAGTGGAAGAACTGTATACCCCTTATCTTTGGCATGGTCACTTGCAACACTATTGATACTTTCCATGATATCAACTCGTATATACATTTCTTTCATCATCATAAAGTCTTTCAAGTCATAGGTTATGCAATGAATCATCAATAGCTCAATAGTAAAAAATCAGACATTTTATAAAATGCTTGGTGGGTGTGTAATGCTAGTATAAAACCATGCAATTCAAGAGTGTATTCATGCAAGAAAAATTGAAGTAACTCAACCCACCAATACTTGGTAATACCCTCATGCAATATACATTAAAACCCTTCATCATATCTCAAAATAGATAGATTTATAGCTCAAAAGATGGTTAAACAATCACACTTTTATGAAATCCCAACATAGTTCATAGTCAAATTCATAAAAGTAAAACCCATAAGTATATCAACTTACAAATATACAATTTATGAAAAAAGGAAGGTTGGGCATCATAGGTGAAAGGATCCAATGGTCGAAACCTATATGCCATAGCTTTGGAGAATTCCTTGATGAAGATTGAGATGAGATTGAAGCTTGAGTGAATTCCTTAAGATCCGTAATGAGTTTGGGACCCTTGATTTTAAGTGAAATATTTGTCTAACTGTGTGAGAATGTTTTGGGGAATATGTTGTGTAATATGGCATTGAAATATTATTAAGTATATATGTTTTATGCATGGGGAGGCTTAAGCCCAAGGCCTCAAAGCCTTAGACCGAGATAACCAAAAAATGTGCAGGTCCGCGCCCTGGCAGCGTCGCGCCTGGGGCGCTGAAACCTCGCTGGAAATCATCACTTTGGAATTTCAAATTTTGATGCGATTGTTCTAAAATTGGGGTTAGACCTATTTACCACTCAATTTTTTCCTTGATCATGAATATGAAGTTGAAATTTTGATACCACGGACAGATTATGAGATATATGGAAATTATGATTATGGACACTTTCAAGGCAAGTTTTTGAGCACTTTTTGGGGTCGTTTCATCACCCATGAAGGGCGTGGTTCATTTTTGTAAGAAGTATAAAATGAGTCAAACATTTGTAGGTCCTTATAGAGTATTTCGAAGGATTGGTAAGTGGCCTATGAGTTGGAGTTGCCCAATGAAATTTATATAGTTCATCCAGTCTTCCATATGTCTATGTTGAGGAAGTGTGTGGGTGACCCAAGTGCTATGGTGCTTTTACATGTTGTGGGTATTATTGAAGACAATTTGACTTATGAGGAGGTTCCGGTAGCAATTTAGGATAGACAAGTGAAGAGGTTGAGGAACAAGGATGTAGCTTCTATTAAGGTCCTTTGGAGTAATCAACAAGTTAAGAATGCCACATGGGAAGCCGAGGCGGACATGCAAAAGTGATATCCCTATCTCTTCCTTTCTACTCAAGCCTAAGGTACAAATTTAAGACCCCTACATGATTTCAAGTCTTATGTTTCAACCCTTATGTCATTTGCATGCATTCAAGTTTATGTTAACAACTTTGTGATGATTTTGACACTTATGTTAGGATTTTTGAAATGATATTTAAATGCAATATTGCATTCATGTGTTGTGCTGAAGTCATCTTGATTACTTCTCTTACATATGCTTCTTTAACATTCAGGCACGAATGTTCCCAATGGGGAAACATTGAAACATCCCAGAAAGAGCCCAAAAATATGCCTCGAAAATGCCCATAATTATAATTTCCAAATATCTCAAAATCTGGGCGTGATATTGAAAATCTGACTTTATATTTGTGATTAGGGGGAAAAATTGAGTGAAAAATAGATATAACCATGATTTTAGAGCAACCGTAGTAAAATTTCATTTTCTAAGATTTATGAAAAATAGAGAGGATCCGCGCCCTTGGAGCAACACAGCCAGTGCATAGATCAGTTCATTTTATTCCCCGTTTCAGCCTAAGGATTTGGGGCCTTGGGCCTAAGCCTTCCTATTCTTAAAAACACAAATATACTTAGGTATTTTCAGCCCTATATCATTCAAGAAATTCCTCAAAACCCTCTCTAATACTTAGCCAAATATTTCAACCAAATTTAAGTGTCCCAAACTCAATTTCGAATCTCAAGAAATTCATTCAAGCTTCAAGTTCTTATTCAAATCTTTATCAAGGAAATCCCCAAAATTGAGGTATGTAGGTTTCAACTATTAGGTCTTTACACCCATGGTATCTAACCTTCCTTTTTATGTAAATGGCATATTTTCAAGTTGGATTATCTACGCGATATCTCTTATTATGAATTTGATTATAAACTATGTTGGGGTTTCATGAAATGTTGAATGTTTAAGCATGTTTTAAGCTACGAATCTATGTTTTATTATGAGATTTGATGAGGGTTTTAAATGTATCTTGCGTGGAGGTGTTACCAAGTATTAGTGGGTTGATTTACATTAAGTTCTCACATAATTTGACTCTTGAATTGCATAATTTTAAACTTGCACTACATATCTGTCAAGTGTTTGATAAAATGTCTGGTTAAAGATTCTTGAGTTATTGATGACCTATTGCATGGACTATGAGTCAAGTGACTATATGATGATGAAAGGAATATATGCATGTGTTAAATTCATGAAAACTATCTATAGTGTTGCAAGTTGACCACACATTGTTGAGGGGGTAATATGCCTCAACCACTTTGATGGGGGGTGCTATGCCCATCTACCATGTTGTGGGGTACATATATTGACCACTATGATGGGGGGTGTTTTTCCCATCTACCATGTTGAGTGATATATACCTTGACCACTATTATGGGGGTGCTATTGATGTGCTGTCAAAATACAACACATTTGATGCCTGAAATAAGGGGTTTTACAAGTTTTTAATGCGACTTTTTATGGCTTTTATGTGCTCTTGTGTTGTTCGTGCAAAATACATGTTAGCATAATTTTGGGAGAAAATTGCAGATTTTACTGAAGTATAGGACATATGAGCCACCCTACAGGAAACTAGAGCCAGTGCCTGGGAGTTTCACCTTTACCTGCAGTATTTCATTAGTTACTTTTTCAGGGCCTTGGTTTGTCACATGAGTATGAATTTCATATTTCCATATGTGAAAAGAAGTACAAATTTCTTCATATACCAAACGTTTATAGGATATATAGTAGTTCAAATGGAGTTAGGTATACGCTCTTTTTTCCCTTTCTTGACTGCAATTGTAAGAGAAGTTTTCGGGTTTGTTTTACTCTCTTCATCATATTAACATTTCCCAATTCAAGTGAAAGATCTTCGCTCTTAACAAGAGCAACATAAGGGACAACTGGTTGTCTCTTCCCCTAGAGGAGTAGTAGCATTGTTTTCTCTATGGGCAGATGACATAGGGATTCTAAAAGACGGCTGATCACTTGACTCAGGTTCTTCTTGTTGATGACTCAAGGTTTTCGTTGGGTCATGAAAATTGGGTTGATTTAAAAATCAAGTAACATCGATAGACCTTTGCTACGAAGAGCTTCTTGCTCACTAGGCTTGAAGGTGGCAATCTAGCTTCTATTGAAATAAAACAAAGGAACTTTCAGAGTGAAGGTTCAAACTTAAGGCTAAGGCAGTGAGCTAAAGAAACAGATGAATCATCAGGTCTTGGAGAAGAATAAGATCACAGAGCACAGCAAACTGCTAAACCATATGCACGTGATTGCTCGCCTATCATGAGTTTGACTTGCACTCTAAAGCTGTCTTTTTGAGGAAGACTAGAGAGAACCTTTATGACATTCTCATGGATAAAGCTATATGAGACAACTCATATACGGTTCGGGAGCCAACCCCCTGTACAGAGGCTTAGGTCCACACTTATATAATAGCTAGTCATCAATTGGAGGCAGGTAAGATGGTGATGAATTATGTTTTCGTTCATGATCGCTTAGAGTCCCCCTTCCATCAATATGTACTCCCAAACCATCGACCACATGCCCTAGCATAGCCTTTTCTACAGGAACATCCATAATAGATCTAGTGCGCTTGACAAGATCTCCTTTATTTTTTCTTTCTCTGGATATACTCTCAACTTTCCCTACTATCCTATCAATAGGTCAGTAAATATTAGTAGTGGAGGAAACAGAGCAGTACTCTTTTTTAGTTAGCCTTATTAGTTTTATAATTCCACTAGTGGTCTTCTTTCCTAAAAAAAGGAGTCAGCCCAACACAACATGGGCAATGATGAACAGACTAAAGATTAACGCAGTCCTTGTGTGCTTACTTTGTGCATTGGCATGAATAACCGAACCTGCACTCCGGAATAGTAATGCTTTGAAAAAGGCATGATTCATTAAGTGAAAGACGCTAATACGAGTCGTAGCCTAAGCTACAAGTCATAAAGTGCCCTCATAGCAAGAAACAATAAGAAAAATTAAGAATTTACAAAGTGAATGTCAGACATACGAGGCCATCCTACGATTCTTAGGTCTCATTACGACTCGTATAGGTGAGGATCATAGATAGGAACAGTAAGCCAAAATATTAGACCAAGAACTATAGGCTTAGACAACGAGAAGAGCATATGAGTTGTAGCCCACGCAATGACTCATAATAGTGGGTCATAGTAGTCAAGTCCAAAATGCCAAGTGCTGACTACGAAACCCTAATTACCACTTGTAGGTCACCCTATGAGTCATATTTGTGAGGCATAATTGCTGGCAGCTGTATTTTCCATTTATTTTTAGGGTGTTTTTGTGACTAGTATAGATAGTTAATGTTAGGGTTTTAGCTAGGAGACTTTGAATATTTTTTTTCAGATTCCATCACTTTGAATATTCTTGCATTAATATATCAAGGGTTTAGTGTAGATTTCCTTTATTTTATTTGAAGACCCACTTTGGGGGATTGAAAATCACATTGTACTCCTCTTCCATTAATCCAAGCTTATGGTTTTCAACTCGAAGGTATTTTTGTTCTTAATTGTTTTAGGTAATCTCTCACCTATGTCTCTCATATTCATTGTTGTTTATTTTGCCTTAGTCGTGATTATTGTTCTTCATTGTTTTGGGTAATCTCTCAACAATGTTTCTAATATTCATTATTGTTGATTTTGCCTTAGCCATGAGTAACTAAGTACCCACAACTTTGGGTTGTGGGGACCATGAGTAGTTGACTTGAAATAACCTAGACTTTGTGCATTTCTTTGATGGGGTTTTTGCATGTATTATTTATTTCCCTTCACTTTTATTATTGTTTAGTTGTGGCCAACACCAAACCCCTCCTACTATCACGATCCTAACCAAGGTAGTGACAAATAGGAAAAGGGAAGTAGATAACAAGATTTGATTGATGTGTTCTTATATAATCAACCAAACCTGACCAAGGGGAGGTTGACTAGGACAATGAGTAACGATTAGTTCGCACTCCATGGTTGTCGATCAAGCGCCATGGTGAAATTTGACCTTCATCTTCACAAGAGGGCTGGAAGAACCTAAGTTACCATCCTGCATGCAAATTCCTAATTAAAGTTATGTTGTCTAGGGTAATTGAGTCAACGAATCCTAGTTAACACAATTCCCAAGTTGTCCCTCAATTTGATTTTGTCTTCTTGCGTAAATAGTGTAGTGTTTATTTTTGTTCTTCATTTTGAATCACAAACCACCCCCTTCCATTTTTGAGATTATAGTTATCAATGCTTGAAATGATTGTTAGTGGATCAACTTAGTCAAGCCCCGTATTCCCTATGGATTTGACCCTAACTTTAGCTTAGGTATATTGCTGGGTGCAAGCACTTTATTATTGGAGCATGAACATCCAAAATTATGGCGTTGTTGCCATGGAAAATGGCTAGGTTCTTGACTTGATTTCACTAGTAGTTAATTCAAGTGTTAATTTCTAGATTCTCTTGTATTTTACTTTTATTTTTGTTTTTGTTGTTTTGTCTTATTTGCAAGGTGTACTAGGTTGTATTCCCAATACAAAGAGTCAGGGCAATTCCTTAGCTCCAATCAATTTGGAGATCTATTGAATCACTAGAAGAATGGCTCATGTGAATTAGGATATCATAGTTGAGGAAGAAATGAATGTGAATGATGATATGAGAAGAGAGGAGAATCCACCACTAAGGGATAATAGGCCACAACTTAGGGATTTCAATGAAATGCTTATGGTTATAATCAATATCGCTTGAACCCTATGACCATGGACATTACTAGTACTATAGTGTTGCCAACATTACTGACAGACACTAAGTTCACAATGTCGAGTGGATTACTCCAAAACCATGGTTTGTTCACAAGGTTACCTTCAGAGGATCCCCATCGGCCTCTCTATAATGCCATCTTCATCAGCAAAAGTGTCATCGAGACATAAATTTTTTTCGTGGATGCAGTTAGATTGCAAGTGTTCCCATTGTCACTAACTGGTAATATAGCTGTGTGATTGTCTGATCTTTCTCAAGGTACAATAACAAGTTGGGTAGAGCTTCAAAGGGTTTTTCAAGAAAGGTACTTTCCAAGGTCAAAGAAGCTTAAGCTCAAAGACCAAATAAACAATATTGACCAATTGCTCGGTGACTCTATTAGTACCATATAGGAAAGGATCACCAAGTGTTTGTGAATTATCCTTGATCATAAGATTGTTGATGATGCCTTGGTTGAGATTTTCTATCGAGCGCTTGATGACAATAGTCAAGCTTGTGCCGACACAATCATGGGAGATATGTTTCTTGCCTAACCTTTTCCACTGATCATCGAAAGGATAGAGCAAGTGGTTAAAACAATACAATATGGGGTCAAAGTGAGAGAGGTGCTATAAATAATTCTTGTGCGATAGACATCAACAATGAGTAAGCTAAAGCCAATAAGAAGATCATGCCACAACTTGCCCAACTTCGCATAAGTATGGGCTTGGTGTTAAAGCAAAATCAAGCGAGTGTTCAAACGGTGGCACACCAAGCTCCTAAGGCACCCGTGTATGATGAACCATTCTTTTATGAAGTTGCTTGCTTCGTGAGTAACTAATCGGCGGGTTTCTGAACCAACCCCAAAGGGTCCAACACAGACTATTAGAGGCAAGGTTCCAAAAACCAAGGTCAAAACTACAACTGTGATGGTGCATATGGAGATAAATGAGGTGATTATTATAAAAGGAAGAGAGTGTCGGATGCCAAATAGGGTAGAAGAGATGGCTATAGAATTGGTCCTTATGTGCCACCCTATAACCGTGATGCCAGATCAAGTACTTCTAGGATTGAGGAGGTTTTCAACAAGTTGTTAAAGAGGGCCGACCATCAAGATGATACCTTGAAAGTAATGAAAGTGCATATTTCAAGTATAAACCAAAAGATAAAGTCTTATGCGATGGCCATTAAGCAATTAGAGCAATAATTTGGCCAAGTTTCTTCTCAATTAAACCACCGCCAAAAGAGCACTTTACCAAGAAATACAGTTTAAAATCCCAAAAATGAGGGGCATTGCATGGCGGTCATGACTAGAATTGGTAAAAGTACCATCAATCCCCCGATGCCGATGGTCGAGGATGAAGTTTGTCAGAAGGGTATTGATAGTAAAGTTGTGGATGAGGAAAAAGCTTTGGAGAGTAATGGAATGCAAAGAGAAGAAGTGAAAGAGCAAGAAAAGGCTAGAATGATCCCAAAACCTCCTTCAGCCTTCCCTCAAAGACTTAAGAAGAAGAAGGAGGATGGCAAATTCAAACACTTCCTCTCGATGCTAAAGCAATTGTCCATCAACATTCCCCTAGAAGCTTTGGAAAAGATGCCCGATATTCCAAGTACATGAAGGATTTAGTGACAAAGAAGCGCACTTTGAGCCAAGAGATTTTGCAAGAGCTCTAACAATGTAGTGTAGTCATGACCAAATGCCTAGTTCAAAAGAGAAAGGACCCTGGTGCATTTACTATTCCTTGCACCTTAAGTGATATAGAATTTGCAAGGGCATTGTATGACTTAGGAGCAAGTACTTATCCTTTGAGAATAATCAAAAATGGACAGTGTTCAATTGGACATGAAAACGAGTATCAATCTTATGCCTCTTGCTGTGTTCAAAAAGCTTGATATTGGCACTCTTACTCCAATAAGAATACGGTTATTCATGGTGGATAGAACTATCAAAATGCCGAAATGAATACTCTTTGATGTGCTTGTGAAGATTGATAAATTTATCTTTCTCACTGATTTCATCATCCTGGATTACGAGGTTGATTTTGAGGTGCCTATCATATTGGGTAGATTATTTCTGGCCACCAGGAGAGCCTTGATAGATATGGTTTTCGATCAACTTTGGTTTATGGTCAACGATAGAGAGGTTATGTTTGACATCCGCCAATCAATAAAATATCTAGATGAGTTTACGAGTAAAGTTTGGGCCATTGAAGATTTATGATGATGGATAATGACAAAGTCGAGCTACGACGTTAAAACAAGGTGCTTCATGGGAGGAAAACCAAGTATCTTTTATGTTTATGGCTTGTCTTAAGTTCATTTTGGTTGTTTAAATTGTTAGGTAGTGGATTGATGTTTGTTTTGATGTTTAAAACATTGAATCAATTGTGACATTTTGGAAATTGGTGTATTATGAGGTTTGGTTGGCAGGTATTAATCAAGAGCTGAAAGTTGAAGGAAAAATGCACTTGGACCAGCCTATACGAGTAGTCTTACGAGCCATAGTGGACACTATAACTCGTAGTCATACCTCGTAGAGGGAAACAGTAAGGATTTTAAGTTGGCACACATACTATGAGCCAACCTTATGATTCAAATAGTCCCCTACGAGTTGTAAGTAGGGTTCGTAGAGCCCAGGTATGAGCTATGAATTTTTCTAAGTGTTTGGTCTGCTAAAAGACCGGGACCTACGAGTCGTAGGATGCCCAATGACTCATAATCAGGGTTTCGTAGACCCAATCTGCAAGATTTTAATGGTCAACCTGGTTGAGTATATTAGTGTTCAAATATTTATTTGACCCCTTATTTCACTTATTTTTAAATGGTTGCTTCCCCAAAAAGGTTTCCTACACTCAAATTTCATACTGTTTCGACCCCAATTTCGTCAAACCCCACAGGATTCTGGCAAATTTTTCTGGCAAACCCATTTTCAAGGGTTTTAACTTCTTAGTATTTATCTCATTGCATTTATTTGATCCTTATTTGCTTATTTGGTAAGTTTTCATGGTTAAATTTGGTACACACTTGTTATGATTTCGGTGTATTGATGGATGATTGTGTGTGTAGTAGTGATAGTATGTTTGCCATGAGAAAATGATTATATAATCATGAAAAGAAGGGTTTGGTCGATTTGAATTCCCTAGCATGATTTTAAATTATGTGATTGTTCTTGCTGGGTGGTTGTGATGATTGATATGTTGATAATATGCGGGTAATGAATGATTATGGTTGACCAATTTTTGATATCATACGGGGTTGAAATTTGGGGTTGTTTGTGATTTTAAACATGATCATTCAAGATACCCTTGCTTGCACTTGTTTTGGACTCTATTGAATCTCCATGACTATGTGTTGTTGTTGATGATTGTAAGTTTGGAGATTAAATTTTCTGGTGTATTGGTCGAATGTGTTTTGGATTTATTGTTTGATTGTGTTAATAAGTTTGGAGATTAAATTTTTTGGTGTATTGCTTGAATGTGTTTTGGATTTATTGTTTGATTGTTTTGATCATGTATAGATCTTTGGGGGATAATTGTTGATTCGAGATGGTCATGATTATGAGATGGGTTTGTTTCTATGTTTAAGAAGATATTTTGCTTCGATGCTATTAATTTTATGATTTGAATGATTTTTGGGTTATGTGGAAAGGTTACAAGCACCATAGGTGCCTTTTATGTTCTGCTACGAGGACCCCCTACAACTTATAGGTCACCTTACGAATTATAATAGTGTATCATGGCGGGCAACAATCACTTATGATTCCTTAAGACTTGCCGACGAAACCCACCTATGACTCGTAATGACTATTACGAATCATAGTGAGGGACTCGTAGGACCTGCCTTGTTCTAAATTATATTATATTACCAACTACAAGCCCAGGATATGACTCGTAGGTCATCCTATGAGACATACCTAAGCCTCATAACTGTAATCAGAATATTATTTTTTTCAAGCACTTTAGCACTATGAGGCTATCGTGTGACTCGTAGGTCACCCTACGAGTTGTACCTGTGCCTCATATCTGCAGACCTGCAACTGATTTTGTAAAGTCTTTCTTTATTTTACTTTTTATTCTTGCTTCTTTCTTTGTTTCTGTTCTTAGTATACATAAATCTGGTGCTCATCATGGGTTTGCAATGTAATTTTTTAGGTGCTATGGTACCAAAGGCTAGAAAAGAAGCTATAAAGCTTTGGGTCGATAGTTGAGGGATGAACCGTCAATTGATAATTAGTCTGAAGGATCTGAAGAGGTCCATAGAGTCAGGATTGACCCCGAGGAAAATGTACCCCAGACTAGAGCCAAAGTTGCACTAACCCTGATGGTGGTTACTAGTTCCTCCCAGTTTGACGAGAAGGACAATGGAGACTGGTCTGGTAGTAGACCCTCAAACTAAGAGACAGATTCACAGGAGGCATCCTAAACCCTCATGATACTGCAGAGTAACAACCCCCCAGTTGACCCATCTATTTCCTCTACTGATCCTAGAAATATCAGAGGGGAATTAAGGGCATGAAAGCTATCTACGACAAGGGGTTGGAGCTAAAAGGACAAGGAAAACCTGTTCGGTAATTTCATGAGGAGTTGAGGTTCAATGATTCAGGGTTGAGTATGGTGCCAGAATTAGAGGTGGTGATCGACCATCATGGGCTTGAATAACTGTCACAAAGATTGGGCAAGTATGCCCCATATCTAGTCTGGGAATTCTACTTCGCCTACTATGCCACAATTCTTCGAGATCTCTAGAAAGCTATAGTGTAGTCAAGGTTGCAAGAAGTCTTAGTTAAGGGTCAGGTAGTGGAAATCTCAGAGGAGACTATAAGGAGGGTTCAATTTGGGCCTAACTATAGAGTACCTGTTCCACCACTAAATATGATGATAGGATCACGAAGATGAGGAAAGCGGTGAGTGAGAAGAATGTAGAGATAAAAACTGAGCTACTTAGGTGGATAGATAGTTAGATTTGTAAGAAGTGTTTTGAGCCTATGTGGTTCCCAAACCATGTTGATTAGATCATAAAATCCCACCTCTCATTCTAGGCCAAATTTTGGTGGTCTATTATCCATTAGCACATCAAGCCTACTTTTACGAATAATGTGATCACACTGAAGAGAGTTATATTACTAGCTAGCATTCTAGCTGGCTACGAGATTTATTAGGCCGAGTCATTATTGAGTTGACGATTCGTACCTAGACCTCATTGTCTTTTCCCATCGTGATCCATAGATTGTGTAATGAGGCAGGGGTACGTGTCTCCCTTCACTTGGATCCACATGTAGACATCATGTGCACTATGGATCCCACCCTGATTAAGGCTGATGAAAACCCAGTGGCCCTACAGCAAGTAACTTCTTTTTCTATTCCAGATCCATTTCCTCTAGAGCTGCAAACTTAGGAGCCGATTCCAGCCACAACTAGTTCTACTCTAGTTGCTTCAAAGCTACCTTGAGTTGTTTATACTGAGGTGATGCCATCCTCCGACATACCTGCACCAGCACCTTCAACTACTCAGGTTGATTCCACAAACTATCCTCTTATGTCTTCTTTGGCCTTTCAAGCTTTGGTGCACAGGTTAGCAAAGACAGAGCTCCAGTTGAGCCGGTTGATAAGTCATCTCAAACCTTGGGTTCGTCAGAAGGTCCAGGAGCTAGAGGAGAGGGCCAAGGAATACACTTGTAAGATGGTAGATTAGAGAGTTAGAGTTATGAATGCTAGAGTAAATGCCTTTGAGGACAGGGTCTAGAAATGACTCGAGCATGCATAGCCCGCTGACTTAGTTGTTATGAAGGATGAGTTGGCTAAGTTTAACGCCAACCTATTAAAGATGTTAGCGGCTCCAATAGCAGCCCCGAAGGAGGCACCGATGGGTGATGATGTGTTTGACTTATTCGATAACTGCCCGCATGCCCGTAGGAAGAGACCCCTCGAGTGTGATGATGTAGCCATGAGCCAGAAGAGACCTAGGACTGATGATGAGGTTATAACATTGGAGGAGAAGATTACAGATGCGGTGGTGCAAGACTTATTAGCTATAAGGAGAGACCAGGAGCAGCAGATAGCACAGGTAGCTTGGAGCTCAAGTACAACTGCAGCCCAGACCACCAAGGAGGAGATTGGACCCAAGGCCCAAGGACCATATGGATGTCGGTGCTTGAGCACCATGTTTTTGATACTTTTGACCCCCCCTCCCCATCCTTATTGATGCTTTTAGATAATTTGTTCTCTTTCTATTTTTTGTTAGACAATTTGTTTTATTATTGCTTTTATGGATGTTTTTATTTTGGATATTGGGTTTTCATCTAACTTATTGGATGATTGTTTCTCATTTTGGATTTTTAAAAGTCTACATATATATATATATATATATATATTTACTTTGAGGACAAAGTATTTTCTTTTGGTGGGGTGTGGAAAGTTATGGATTAGGGTGAAGTCTGAGTAGCCTTTAGTCCATAACTTCTCCTATTTTTGATACCAAGGTTTTCTTGTCGTGTTTTTTTTTTATTGTGGATGTTTCTAATTTTTGTTGAACCGGCATGTTTAGGTAGTGTGGATAATTTATAGATGTATAGTTATTACTATCTTTTGGGCATATATATAATCTTGAAATAATTTATGAATGTCTTGAAAATTAGGTACCTTCAAATTTTTTTGGGATTATTAGTTACCATTGCAACCTTGCATATGATTATTCGGTAATGTTTGTTCTGATAAATAGGAGCCAAGGTGATGCTTGAAGTATGACATATGAGTCTATATGATTGTGTAGGCAATGCCATCTATGTGTGCGCCTATTTTGTCATATTCATGCATTAAGTACTAAGTCAAAACTTGCCTTGTTACTGTAAGATTGGATTAGAGATGTGGTTGATTGGGAAAGGATCTTAGGCCATTGTTCTTTTTAGTGAGTCCAACTTTTGCCTAAATAACCTACCAAATATAATAGTTGATCCCTTGTTCCAAATGTTTGAGCTTTGAAGAATCTTAGGCCATTGTTCTTTTAATGAGTCCACTTTTGCCTAAATGACCTACCAAATCTAGTAGTTAATCCTTTATTCCAAATGTTTGAGCTTTTCATGTAATGTACCTGTTCTTTCTTGACACCTAGCTAGCCTAGCCTTATTTTGTGAAACACCTTGATATTGGACCTAGTTTATCATT